>JAEQBH010000032.1:600000-828958 GCA_016808115.1 Tetrastigma voinierianum | reverse complement strand
TAAACATATATCGTAGATCGGGCAACCAACCTCCGATGTATTGCTTCCATAACACCTACAAATATCCACGCTACGTCAATGTCAATATGACTAAAATTATCGTTATTGTGAATGCCTAAAAATAATATATATTAATATACAATTACCTGATCATGAGTCTATGCATCTAACTAGTATTGATATAAGGCAAGCACACCAGATGGGTTATTCACCCATGATAAAGCTACTCTCCACCGAAACTCTAATGGATCACAGTTTAGCCATAGCTGGCTCAGCTTAACTCGGTCAGTAATCCATGTTGTAGACCCTAGCGCGCCTCCATCAATTTTGCACTCCAAGATCATCGTGTAAGTGTCGAAAGGACTAGGAGGTGCTGTTATCGGCCAAAATCAGTCGCCCTCGTAGTCTTAAGACCAGAGTTAGATAAAAAACAATTCAATATTAGCATACTAATGATTGACTTTTATATGTGTTTGTTTATAAAAAAAATTATCAATAGCTGTAACAATGTCATACATCCGGGAATCTCAATGGCACCATCGCAGCTCGCTCGACATAACTCTCAATATAAGTGTGCTAGAACTGCACTACCCCAAATGTAAGTAGATGCTCAGATCAAATCTCGTGACAAAGGGAGAAAACAAATGCATTACAGCAGCCCTTACCGCAGAATGTAGCCGATCATAGCAATGCTAGGATGAAACCATGTGCATTACGCTCTAATGTGTCACCTCATCTACATATATGGTCGAGTCGAGCAATCGCTGGTGACAACTAGTGTATCGGCACGCCTAAGCTTAGCCAACAGCTGGATCAAACATGTAGCTTTTGACAAAGTGACTCAAGACATCGATGTCACATGTGCCGCTGATCGGTGGTCCATGAATATGGAGGCCCTGCGGACGCCATCTCTCAACCAAACTCTCGCGGATAAGGCCCTAATCATGTGATGTTCGATGCAGCATGCACATGTAAGTCGTGACAAATCACATAAGGATGAATACAAGGATCCATCTGCCACTCCCGCATAAACTTTGACATCTACTATCGACATGTGATTATTGAAGAAAGCTACAAATTACAAAGATATCAATAAATCAATTCCTACCCTTATGTTACACAATAATTGAAAATTATATTTTATGATAAGAAAAATGCATACCCGAGTAGTGTCTACTAAATGAGACCCATGTCTGTCCTATAAAACCAACACAGATCTATCTAAAGAATCTGCATCAAAAGGCCTTCTGAATGCCATATTTGTAACATATAACAATCAACAACATTAAACAAATGAACAAATACTAGTATACAGATAACAATGCAATTATTAAGGCAATGTAACAACAAAAAACATACATGTTTCAATAAACTTGATTCTTATTTTGATAAGATTACATTGTGGACTAGGTTGTTTGCACAACCCATATGTAATAGTAGCTTTCCTCTCTAACGCCCTATTTCATTACGAAAATGGGTTGATTTAGATCGTCCACAGATGTGTGTTTCATTAATCCTCGAAGGTACAATGGCCTGACCCATTATAAAAAAGGTCATTCATGTTCATCGAAGATGGGATGGAACAAGGTTGCCCATGTATCATAGCATGATTGAGTACTGTAGTAGCCTTGAACAAATGATTGAAAATCTACAAAGCAAAACTGACATGCTGCTATAATATGATTACATGGAAATCCTTATATAAGCGTCTTACTGATAGGCCGATTTGTGCTTTGTAAAATGTGTATGCTTATGTGCGCAAGTGTATGCTTCGCCTAAAGTAATATAGTGTGAAAAGTAAAAATATCGTCCCATGGAAAATTGGTTTACTAATTATCGACTCCAGTCTAGCTTAGGCTCTATTCGGATAGTTGAAAATCTGTAAAAGATTTAAATTACAATAACTAAGCATGCAAAGATGACTCTATAAAGACTAAAAAGCCTTAGGGCATAGATTTCACCTAAACAATGATGTATAAACCTCCTAACCTAATTAATCAATAATCAATTTCATCATGAAGATGACGATTTCATTAATGTATATTTGAATCTCTCTCGAGCATCCGCACACTACCCTTAGAAAAGGTTATACCGCATCTCTATTTCAAACCATCATAACTAAGGATGCATTGAACTCTAGAAATCTTAATACCACACCTAATCTCACTTATATCTCTATCTCATGATAGTTAGATGATAAATCATTCATGGTCTAATTTTAACTCTCACTTCTCATATCTTGAATCAAACCACAAATCATGCAAATATTGGCTAAATACCCACAAGCATTAAGATCCAAATGAAAAACTCAACATAAATATGAACAAAACATCAAGCAATATAAATTAGGAGAGATTCATACAAACATGTCTTTGGCTACATCTAAATCCTAAGAAAACTAACTAAAACATAAGTGGAAAAATAAATGCAACCATCAAAAGAAAGAAAAACGGAAAGGGAAAGAGAGAAAACAAATTTAGCATTAAAGCTCCCTTCTTCTCCTCCATTATCTTCTTCTTCCTCAAGTGTTCTTCCTCTTCCAAGAACAAACCCTAGAAGCTCTCCAAGAACAAACCCTAGGGTGCTTCCACCCAAAGGGAGCTTGTTCTCCTAAAAAAAAAACGCCCAAAATCCGTCACCCCTTATGTTTCTAGAGTTTAGGCTTTAAAACCCTCAATTATGGGCTCAAAATGGGTTGCAAATCGACCCAAAACCAACCCTAAAAATCGCAACATTGATGGCAACGGCCGCGACGTCAAGCCAGGGGCTGCTTTTGAGCTCTCTACAACTCGCTGATGTTGAGATGTCGCGACGCTTCCTACACTCAGGTTTTCGCACCAACTTTGTAAGACCATAATTTTGTCATCAAACTGGATGCAGTGTTCTTGGTACCGTTGGAAAGTTTTTGACGCTAGAATCTATAAAATGGCCGTAAATAACACTTTAGAAATGGATTATAAAGATCGAATGTACAAAATGCTCCAATCGACCACTTGAAGCTCTCTTATCTTCTTCCTTCAACTACTAAGCATTATAACCTGACCATTTGAAGTCCAAATTGAGTGAATAAGGTCTCTTTGGAAAGCCTGAGAATTATCCTAACTATCCATATAAATATTGTAACCATTGGGATCATCTTACAACTGAATACATCAAAACATAGTAGTTGTTGCTATATGTGTTGTTTGCTGATTTTTGGGCTTTATCTCTTTGTTTTATCTCCATATTGCCTCATGGTTGACCTAATCACAAAGTTGAACACTTAGAGCATTAGATCACTTATTTATATAATAAAACTACTAAAAATATAAGCAAAACATAGGGATAAAATGAGTATAAAGTATACTCATCACTTACCACAAGTACATTTATGGTTATGTAAGTTGAGGTAATGTGTTTGATCGCTCTTTAACTTGACATTAAATCATCTCTGGTTGTGATTGTAAAGAACAATCTCAAATGATCTAGCTTAACCAAATTGCTCAATCTTAGCATCAACATATAGGAGTATATTGCTTATCTCGATGCAAATCGTTGGAACCTTGTTCCTTCTTGTAAAAGCAACTATCAGCCTAAAAAGGTCAATTTAACTAATGTACTACGGGTAAGTTCAGCCCTTTAAGAACACTATTGAAAACCTTAAGACACGTTTGTAGTCATTATCTCATATCTTCGACCTTCATTATGTGAAAGTACCCATTTCTCAAGAGGGATTGCCTCAAACCATCGTTGTGCTTCTAACTTATTTCTCCCAATTGTGTCCATATGCTTATTGAATTTTCCAACTTCAGTTGCTAAAGCTGCTTTGCACACTAAATTCTTCAAGATTTTATCTTTGGATCGATTCATAAAGTTGCTTGCAAGATGACTCATGCAAATCATATGATATGCATATGGTTTAGTCAAACCAAGATGAACATTACTCATTATTGTCATTATGCTTAAATGTATGTCAGATATAACATAAAGTCTCATTCGTTGAGTTACACTATTTCTAACACATGCCAAGAACCATCCGTAGATATCAATATTCTCTCATTCTATAATAGTAAATGCCAATGGAAACAACTTATTATTTCTACCATAGCCCATAGCAATCATTAACGTACCTTTATACTTCTCATACAAATGTGTACCATCAAAACTCAGTATGGGTCGACAATGGTTAAGTCCTTCAATAGATGGATGAAACGCCCAAAAAACATGTTGAAATACCTCGATGTTTTGCATATTACTTTCAAATGTTTTCCAAGTTACAACACATTTAAGATTTGCCTACTCCAATGTCAAGAAGAAACTTGACAATTCTATATATGACGAAGGAAGTCCTCAAATAAGTTTTTAAGTGTTTTATGTTTTCCAATCAATGCCTTCTTGTATGATATTTCATATTCAAATTTCTCCATAATGGTTGCTTGATAACAACAATTGACAAAGTGAACTGTGCCTTAATCATTGCCTTGATATGATCAACAACCAAGTTGGGGTCCAATTGTTGATGGTCCTGATTCAAGCAAGGATTGACACAAGTATGTGGACCTTTATACTTATTGATTGCAAATAAAGATGTATATTTCACAACCATGGCACGAAAATTCCATGGACATTAACACTCCTCGACCTTTTACATCTTAATATCACAATATTTTTGAAGATGCAACAACCACATAGTATCGTGCTTTAATAAAGTACAGCTTAACAACATCTTGCAAAACAACTTTGGAAGTAAAACCCTAGCCAACTCAAAATTCTCCACTTGAGTTTTTCGGTATTATAATTCACCCATGAAGTTTAGTTACTTAAAACAACATTACCAAAGTTTTCCACATTTTCAAACTGAGGTAATGGTGCGGCACACAAAAGTTTCCTCTCTCTCTATGTCCTTAGGATATGGGTTATTTCCGAGACATCACAACTTTGGCCATCTATGTAGACATATCTCCCTCGCTTCATTCTCCATAAGTTTTTGAAGAGTTAAGAAAGATCGAAACATATCCGCCTTGAACATTCCATCACTTCATCGTCACCATCTTCATCACCTTCTTGATCTTCACAGTATTCATCATCTTCATATACTTCACATTTATCAATTACAGCAACTAGACCGCTACTAGTCCCACACTCATAGTCCAATTCCTCAACACTAACATTTCCTCCGAGTAATAAATCTATGTAAGTACCAACTGATTGATTCATTTGTGGCTTAACTCGCACTACATTAAGATACAATTCAATTTCCTCCATTTCAATCGTGTTAACCAATTTCAACATTCAATACACACTGTTCTCATCCCATATTGGACAAGGTTGGAACCTATTTTTGCTTTTCAAGGGATACTTACAAGTGATGACTAATTTAACATTTTTATCGCGACTCGTCCCGAAGATATCATGTCTAACAATCGATCATATGTACAATCAATCGTACATCAAAAGGCAATAACAACTTTATTCCCAACATATTTCATTTGCTTCACTATTTTCGATTTCTCCATTTTAAAAACATATTACAGAATAGTGGAATCACATATTTACCTACACAAACTATCATTTATAAAATAATATTATACATCAAATGCAAACGAATCATACTACATAGTTTTCCTACAAAACAAACACACCAAATAGGTATACCAGAAATGTACGCACTTTTGAATCCCACCACCAACCAACATTTTAAACAGAGAAACCAAAGATGCTCAAATATTCTACCACTAAGATCATCATATGGGTAGCCAAGTTATCATCAGACCACAAAGGACAAAATGAAAACTTTGGCTCTAGTCAGGAATCCAATAAATTACCAACATTTTGTTATAAATAATATTATTAGTTGCAAAAGAGTCAAAGGTGAAGAGATGCGTTACCTTAAAATTATCTCATTATAATTGTCAAGCAATACGTTAATAAGATCTGGCAGTTTTTGTCTCGATTAAGAAAAGCAAGCATTGATAAAGTATGGATGGAGTTGTAATTCAAAAAGGAAAAAATGTTGGTGACAGAATTCATCAGTAGAGAGGCACTTTTACACTTTACATTTGCATGATGCACAAGACTATCCTAGCCAAGATATAACATTTTCTGAAAAACTCAAGTTTTACCAACCACAAAAAAAGCCCTAAAAATCGAAGTATAAGTATGTTTCTTGCTGTGGAGGAGGATTACAATGATCATAATAGAGTAGCTGGTCGGTTTGAAGTTCAAAATGCATAACAAAATCAACTCTAATGTACCGCGAGAGAGGAGAAAATAAAGGAGAAGAAAGAATCGGCGAAAAGCAAGATCGTATCCTATATTTTAAAACAATAATTAACTGCGACATTGCAATTTTTTTAAATATCAATGTCGTAGTCAATAACTAAGGCATTGCAATTTTTTAAAGCTCAATGTCACAGCAATGACTACAGTATTAACTCTGTAAATTTACAATGCCATGCTAGTGACTCCAACATTACTAATACGACTGGTGACGTAATAGCTCGTGGTGATATTTTCATTTCAAACTTATTTTAGTAATTTTTTTTAAATTAACTTAAATATGTCCAAAACTAATGAAAGGGAGAGTAAGTGAAAGGAGAAGAAGATGCCGGAAGGAAAAAGACATGATTATATAATGATTATTTTTATCAAAAATAGACATAAAAAATAAAATATTAAAAAAAACCTAGAGAATTAAAATTTAAAAGAGAAAAAAAATACATGAAGGGAAGAATAGAATTGGTGTCAAAATGATAATCTTGTCATCAAATTCATTGACACATATACCCCTAACTTATGGGGATGTCGACATAGATCATATTTGGGGGCTGCAGACATACACATGAATCAGCACCAATCCATTTATAGGGATTCCACAAAGTCAGTGATTCAAATTTTTCCTTCATAGAAATATTACATATATTCTTGATAAATTTTATTTATTTATTCCAAATTCTCCAAATTTGGTACGTATATATCCAAAGATTCCCTTCCAAAGTGTTATATTGAAGCAAAATGTGACATTGCTTTCAAATGCCCCCATGAGGTCACATATTCAACTCCTCCACTGCATTTGTCCTCTCATGGATGGGTAGGCAATCAAGTGGGCATCAACATTCTATACCCACATTGTCAACCCAACACATGCATTTCATAAATATACCTTTGTGTTGCATCACTCCTTTCTATTGTGACACGATGAAGAGGTTATAACCACACACCATATAGTTCAAGAACAATGTGTTTTTTTTTTTTTTTAATCTTACATCACAACAATAACTCATCCTCTTTCCAGAAGGTGGTGTAGTACGGCCAGGAATATTTATGTTTTTGAAAACTATTTTTTGATCTAAAAATCAAGGATAATAAGGTAAACGGAAAAAATAGGAAGTAAAAAAGATCTAAATTTAGAGAATAAAAACATTTGCAGAGAACATAAAAATGATATTTTTAAAAACCGTTTTCAATAACAGTTTTTAAAAACAGGAACTAAACATGCCCTTATTTTTTATTTTTTATTTTTGGCATCTATTTACATTAGTATTTTGTAAACCTGGTAAAATTTGACACAACCCGCTAGGCGCTAACATGATACGAACTCGACAAGTTTTCTGCATGTTTTGGTTAAGTGTAATCATGTTTGAGTTAAATTTGTGGACCCAAGATAATCTTGTTTAATAAACATGTTATATCCACGCTAACCACACACCCGAAATTGACTTGAATTGATTTGTTTAATCATTATGTCAATTAATATTTAACCCAGATTAACCCGTTTAATAGGTGATTCAGGTTAAATATTGATGGGTTTATTATAATTCAATTATTTTAAATAACAAATTAATAAACATGTTATACTTGTCATGGGAAAATGTGCAATAATACCCCCAATGTTTGACCTTATGTCTAATTTAGCCCTTAACTTTTTTTTTTGTCCAACCATGCCCTCAACGTTTCTATCGTGACATACTTATATCCCTCTCATTAACGGAAACGATAGATGGACAAACGGGACATTAACGGTGCTGATGTGGTACCCGCACATGCAACAACTTTGCACGTGATTTTATAAACCCCTAACATTCTTTGGACAAAAATACCCTTGATTCCAACCTCCCACTCCCCCGACACCCCCAAACATTGATTTTAAGTTGCTTTGTTGACCATATGCAAATATGAAAATTAGAAAACTAAATTTTCTATAGATTCAACATTACATTTGAGACTAGTTTATCAAATATCTCTACAAGGTCATTGTCCGACATCTCTAAATCCCCAACACTCTATTTGAACCAACATTCTACACATTACAGAGTCCATCTGGCAAAAAAGGTTGTGAATATTTGATTTTCTCAAAGGTATTATCCGACATCTGCAATCCACCCCCTATTCCCCCTGACACCCATGAATTCCCTCACAGTTTCATCCCCGACATATGCCATGATGGGAATTACAAAGAACATAAATAGTCATACTATTGTGGGTTAAGAGCTAACATGTGGATGGTTGCATGCTTGACGCTGCTTCCTCTTCTTGCTTGGTTCTCGAGAAAAATTGCAGAACAAGAAAAAAACAAAGTTAATTGTTTTTTTAATCTTTAGTTTTTTTGTCAAATGGTTGCACTGTATGGGTTGTTTTTGTAAAAACTTGAGCATTTTTCATTAATGAGATTTAACCATCTTCATTAAGTGTCGTTTGTTATCTGGGTTTTTCATTGTTTGTTTTTCTGGGTTTTTCTTATTTTAATTTTCAAACAGATATTGTACAATGGTCTTTTCTTATAAAAGCTTGAGTATTTTTCATTAATGGGATTTAAGTATCTACATCCACTGTCCTTTATTTTTTGGGTTTGAGCATCTTCATCTAATGTCCTTTATTTTATGGGTTTTTTTCTCTCTTTGCCCCTTTCTTAGAAACCAAACACTCCTACAGAAAACGATAATAAAAAAAAAAAAAAAAAAAGAGTTTGAAGAGTTAAATGAAAATATCAACAAAAAACCCAAAATCCAAAATCCCTTGTTATTTTCTCAACAACCAAACAGATTATACTGAGAGTTCTGAGGTTAGGATTGATCCGAGGGGGCTATGAGGTTAGGAATAAGGGTATTTTGTCAAAATAAATTCCCAGTTTAATGAATCACGTGCAATGCTGCCACATCAGCTAAAAACGCATGTAACGGGTGCCACATCAGTAACGTTAATGCTCTGTTTTCCTTTATGTGGATTTTGTTAATAGTAAGGGTATAAGTGTGTCACGGCAAAAACGGTAAGGACATGGTTGGACTGAAAAAAACGTTAAATGCTAGATTGGACATACGACCAAACCAGTGACGGACCCATCATTTAAATTTAGAGGGGGTATAAACCAACATAAATAGCTTTATAGTTTAGTGGCATAGGAGCCTGAGATTTTGAGGGGGGGGTACGACTGTACAAAGCAAAATGCCGTCTTTTTCTCGATTTCGAATCCATATAGGCCTTAATCGGTTCACGATGGACCAAACATCGCAAAGATTAGTGCACCTTTTCCCCTATGTGTCGTATTACTAATTAGGTCATATTTAAATTTATTAATTTTGACCTGATTATGATTTGTGTGGTGTTCGGGTTAGCAAATACAATAGAATATTTATATATTGACACAACCCGAATACGATACGCATACTAATTGCTTCACCCTTTAGTATTTTGTTCTTACAAAGATTCCATCATGGAACTTCTCATATCACATTCTATCTCTTTACCACTTAAGCCAAACCTCAAGGGCTACAATGGAAAAAAAAAATTAAAATCCCTTTTTTATTTTAAAAATAAAATTAGGACATATTATTTGGATTTGTTTGTTTAAAATTCAGTCATATGTTTTGTGTTTATTAATTGATCATACCTTTCTATTGTTCACATTGTTTATAGGGGAAGCAAAATTTAACATGATTTGTAGAGATATCTCGAACTCAATATATGTTTTACTAATTCTGAGTTGAGTATAAATGTGTTTGGGTCAAATTTGAGTTGGCTAATAAGGTTCCTTTCTTGTTCAAATATAATATAAAAATTTGATCAAAGTGAAGCAATGCAATTCTTATGTTAATTAATCTAATTATAATCATAAACTGTCTAAATGACATTTGATTCATATAATATTTGATTTTACAAAAACTGTCCATTTTATAAACATATTAGGTGTTTATCAATGATTTTTTTTTTTTTTTTTGGAAATTCAAGATAATGTTTATCAGTGAATTCATATAAGACTTTTTTTTAATACAAAATTTAAATAAGACTTATCCTTTTTTTTTTTTTTTTTTTGAGGATAATTATTGAGTAAGTTACAGAATGTATTATTTGTTTAGAAATTGTGTCACATCTAAGTACGTGTACACTTTACCTGGGTTTAATATTATTCATATCACATTTTAATTACTATAAAATATATTTATATTAATGTAATTTAAAATCTTAAAATATTTTTTTGAAATTAAAAAAAGTTAAATGAGACGAGATGAGGATGTCCCATCCTGAACTGATCATGTTGTTACGATTCATACTTCTATCATTTGTAAGAAAAGTTTTAAGGCATCAAATAAATGATCTTCCATGAGCAATAGCTTAAAACTTGGTGTTAGGAAACGTTTGGCTGTCTCCCAAATCCCAATGATGCAACTGAAAGAAAAAATTTGCTTGTTATGAAAGGAATTCTGTGTATTGGAGCACCAAATATGTTGGATCAAGTTATGGACCATCTATGAAAACAATGTGATTTTAATATAAATAAATGCACAAAAATAAATCAACATATACGCACAAGACACAAATGATTGATCACACAACAGTTTCAGCCTAAGTCCCCAGGTTGAGCTCAAATGAAAAAAAATTCACTATATCTGTTAGGTTATAGTTGGTTTTATATGAAACAAGACTTTCCATTTCTATAAAGCCACATTTACCTAATTCTTTCACAGTAAAACAAAGAATGAGATCCCCTCATTCCCTAAACACCATCTAGACTCCCACAAGCCTAACAACATCCTTCAACAAGATGCATATGTACCTCCCAACATTGAGAGAATTAGGCAATACCTACAATAGGTATTCATCCCCCCACAACCACCTTCTTATACGTGTTTCTACATTTTTTTATCATCCTCGAAGGGGATCAATTGAACCATGATAATTATGGATCACATGTTTCCTATTTTAGATCAATCAAGTCAACTGAATATTTGCTTTCCATAGAAAGTCCCTCAATCAAGCCAACTGATTTTCTTCCATATTTATCATTGAGGAATATATGTCTTCTATAGAAATCGCAATATGATCAAATATTCAAGAGTTGATTTGCACAATATCTTCCTTGTCTTCCTCTTATTCGCCCCGGTAATACGCCTTCTAATCTCCAAAATATTCTCTACATAATCGAATTAGACTGAATATGGTAATACTTGCCATCCAGTTTGGTTTACCAACTAGTGCACTAACCTTGAGATAGCTCATGTTACACCCTCTTATAGTCTCACTCAGACAACTAAAACATGCAGCACAATTTTTCCTAGGATTATGACAATAAATATCTCCAATACTATTTTTTTTTTTTTTTATAATCGTGGATGTTCGAGTCAACTTGTGACTAATCCAAGAATAACTTGTGCTTAACAACCCAAACCTCCACAACCCTGAGAGAACCCGAACTAATGATCATTGGGTGAACCCCAATGCCTTAAACTGACTAAGCTACCTTTTCATATTCCTAATGACGCAAATTTGTCATATGCCATTTCTTCATATGGTGGGGATTAATGTCTCTCATTTGTTCTTGTCCACCATGTGAAGCTCCCACCTGGTGTCCGTTGATAACCACAACTCGCTGAATACTCGTGGACGCCTGCAACCCGACACCACTCATGAAAATCGCAGTCTCCTTTTGTACGGAGCTCTACTAAATACAAAACCTGTCCTAAACAGTTCAATATGGCCACACAGGGTCCACATACAATAAAAATGAGTAAAAATGGCCTCTTGGGCCCATAAACCAATACTCATCAAAATATACACCCAACTATTTTCCAATAGTTCAAGAGTTATAACATTACTCTTAATACAAATACATATTAAAATCTACAATTCTAATACATATTAAACCAAAAACCATCAAAGCCACAACCCGGCTTTCTTCAAATCACTCCTAAGATGAACCGCCTCCTCGAACGCTCCCGTATTCGCCGAAAAATATTCCTCGACAGGTGAGCTATCGCCTGCAGTGGAATCACCCTAAATGCAAGCATTCCCCACCTAAGCCGAGATATGCAATGCTCTAATTTAAACACACACTCAAGTAAATACGTGATCCTACTCTTGAATGTTTACATGCTCATTCCCATGTCTCGAGTCCCTCATCGACTCTCACACTCTCGCTCTAAGCTTACGTATTTAGTAAAATAATCATTTTCTCAAAACAAAACCTATCGTTTGAAAATACACTACCAATGCTCCAGAAATACGGACTACCCTCTCGGCGCGAATGCGCTGAGCAATCTCCCTAAACAACTATGGTCCTCATCCCAACGATTCGCAGACCGCCTCCCAACCTCATTATCCGTAAAATCATCACAAATTCCTCAAGAAACCACGTTTGTTTTTGAGAAAACTCGTACACAGACTCACACCTAATTTCTGCAGTACTCCGCATACGAAGCGATTATGCCATTTCAACACAATATATACAAATATATCAAATATGCATATATTATCAAATTTACAATCACACCACATGTAATTCAACAATATCAACCATCACCCAAATTAACTCACTTGAGCAAATCACAATCTCATCTCCAATGGCCTACACACACAATTATATTCCATATAATTGTGACATCGTGTTAACACCTCAAGGTTATGCATTAACCTATCTATTCCTTTGATCTACCAACTCAAGTCATTCATTTCATACAATTTCATACCAAAACACATGGACATTTATGGTCAATTTCACACAAATCCAGGACTGTTTTTACAGTCCCAAAACAGAGCACGTGGGCTGTCCGTGGGCAGCCTACTCATCAAACATTTGTTCCACTTTTTGAAACCGATTTCCATGGCCATTTCCGGCCTCCTATTCACCAAAACATAATTTATTGAATAAATTATGATCCAAGACTCCCAAACAGTCCACACACGCTGTCACAGACTGCCCACACGGCCCTAAAAATTTTCACACTTCGGTTCCAAGTTTTGGGACCGATCAAACGGCCACTCACGGCCTCAAATCAACCCAAACATCACAAAACACTTAAATTAAGAGTAAAACAAGTAGGATAAAACCCCTACCTCACGGAGTTTGTCGCTCCACGAAACCACACGCTTGTCTCGTAGAACAACTTTCCTTCGTCTGTCGAAACCGATTTAGTCCGACGACGAAATCTGTGAGGCGAGCCTCTCTCTCTCTAAAAATCAAAATTCCGCCAGATCTCCACTCCCAGCACACCGTCGCTTGCCTCCTTTGCCTCTAATTAAGAAGACAACATGATTGGGCTACCAAAGCTACTTATTTCAACCCTATTTATTATAGTTTTGAGTGCTTTTCGTATACCAATCATTTTAATTAACCCGATTTACACATTAAGGCCCCAAATTTATTATTCTGACGTATTTGTGACATTTTATAGCTTTAATTCGCCACCACAATCAACCAAGACAATAATCCGAGCCAAAACTAGCTTTGCATATTAAAATCAGAGCAGGAATGTGTTAACAGAGCGTAAGCACAGGAAGAAGAACAAGAGCAAAGCATAAATGAAAGAAGGTGGCAGGAAAATTATTCAGGGTGCCAAAATCCACACTGTGCGAAAATTGGCATTGGTGCCAATTTTGGCATTGGATTTTGGCTTTGGTGCCAATTTTGGCATTGGATTTTTGGCATTGGTGCCAATTTTGGCATTGGATTTTGGCAACATTGGATTTTGGCATTGGTGCCAATTTTGGCATTGGTGCCAATTTTGGCACATTGCCAACTTCATGTACGAAATCCCCTCTCTCCTCCCTTGTTGACTTTTTGACTTTTTTTCTCCTTTTTTTTTCCTTTTTACCCTCTTTGTTTAATGCTTTTTGAGGGCATAATGGTATTTTACCCTAAGAAAAACTCTATATAAGCTCCAATGTTTGGGAGATTTGTAACTTTTGGGGGTGGTGAAACTTGGCTTTTGGTAGAAAATCAAAAACCTGTAAGTTCCATCTTCCTTTCTTTTCTAGTTTTTCTTATTCTTTTTCCTTTGCTTTTCATTTAGTTATTTTTCTTGGTTTTTAATCATCCTTTGAGGATGGTCGGCTAAGCTTCCCATCCTTGAAGAGATAGTTACGGGCAAGGTTGGCAAATGATGGCTCATGTATTTAATGAAAGCATTCATGGATATATATGGTTCTCATTTCTTCCAGGTTAAAATCTCTTAAATGTACCTTGATTAACCTCAGACGGCGTTTTTAGGTTCAAAGGATGCTTACGTTGATCCACTAAGCATTCATTACTATTTTCTATTAAGCATCAGAGTAAGATGCAGTGACATGCTTTTATCGTCCTGGGAGCATTTATGCTCAAATGAATGCTATAATTCAAAAGGAAAATTACAAGTGGTTCGCTTATGGCCAACGAAGATCCCTGTCGTGAATGACTATATGTCATCCTCCCAACGCGAGGAAAAGTGACCCGGCAACCCTTTCATTCGGGCTTAGACTCACAACCCAAGAGTCTGATGCTTCAAGGAGTTCTCATATTTTACCATTTTATTTTCGCCTCATAAATCACCAACTCTACCGGCTTTTACTAAAACCCCAAATCCAAATTGAATTCACCATTTTTGAACTTAATCGCACATCATTTACACGGAAGAAAACCCATCCGTCGACCCTGGGGACCACTATCGCAAGAAAGGCGCTACCAGTAGGAGGAATTAGGATTATAAATTTTGTCGATTCGACACCTACCGCGTGCGAATCACAACATATTCATTTTTCATTCTATTATCATTAACAATTTATTAATGCCTTCCATGTCCCTCAAACTGGATTCTCACACACTATGACCATTCAGCCATCCATCTTCATCCTTCTATCTTGTGACGCACACAAGAAGACACGTTATAAAGGACTTCACACATCACACGTCGCTTTACGGCCCCGATACTACGCCGAAAAACACGCACCCGACCGTCTCGAATCCGACGAACTGATTTTACACGATTTCTCGCGGCACGATTCCAACGATGAAGTCCCGTTTCGCCATCCGAGATCTAGAAAAATTTTTGATTTTTACCGGTTACGATTTTACCCTGAGAAAAATCGATTTTCTGGGTCTCACACCAAGCCACTAGCTTCACAATTTGATCGTCTCCCATTGTGTTAAAGCCAACCAACTTATTGGGTTCGTTGCAGGAGGTGACCCAATTGATTGGTTAGTTTCTAAGGTCCAGAGCGGCATTTTTTATTTTAAAAGAAACAAAAAAATATTTTATATTCTAAAAAACAATGCAGAATGTGTTAAAAAACAATGGTAACATATTTTTGATTACCGCTTTTTTTATTTTATGAAAATACAGAAAATACAAAAAACATTAAATTCTAATAACAAGAACAATTTTTAAATAACACAAAAATGATATTCCTTGTGTTTTCAAAAACCGATCTCAAGCATAATTTTTAAAAATAGGAACCAGACATACCCTTAACCTCCGTTACTTTTACCAATAGTAGTGAAATGAAAGACCTATAGACTTTTATGACATATGTTGAATATTCAATCAAGGATCAAGGCAACACCTTTTGTATGGATGTATTGCTTGTTTGGCTGATTATCACCTCTCCAGATAGCAAAAGCCTTCGTTTGAGACTATAAGCCAATGTTTGGTTGCTAAAAATATTAAAAAAGCAAAAATGATAGAAAAATATTTTCTCACGTTTTCAATATGACTATTTTTATCTTTCATATTTTTCGAAAATTAAACATAATGTTAAGAAAACTCAAAAAGCCATATGTCTAAACGACCCTTAAAAGAGTGCGTAAAAGCTCCTAATCAAGCATTCTTACATCAATGATGAATGGGGCCTAAATAAGCAGCTTAGATCAATATCTCGATTTCTTAATGAATAGATAATCAAAATTGACCTAAAAACATTTTAGTAGATACCAAAGTTTTGGAGTTAAGTGATCAATTTACTTTTAGTTAGTGGTGTCAAACCATCCTTCCACGTACATTGATTCCTTCTACTAAGATATTATAAACGTTAATTTAGACACTATAATGATAACTCAACTAATTAAGCCTGTAGCCACCATTTGGGCTCCACAGTACATATGGGCTAATCAAAGAAACCCTACAATAATATATTCATCATTTCGTACTCTCAACATTAAGAGTGTCCAATAAATAACGTAAGAAGATATATACCATTCCAAGATCGAAAGCATCCAAAAGGGGTTCATGACCATATACTTCAAAAGAATTTATTCCCATGTATTAGGTTTATCATTATTTGTAACCCTATAAATGAAATGGTATGGGACATGCATGATTATTCATTTATTAGTTGTTATGCATGACCAAATAACTTATTATCATCAAATGAATGGTAGAAATGCCTATAATCTAACATTCAATTTTTGAAAGGCACATTTTCGATGAATATACTTTGAGAATTTTCATTGAAATAAGATTCAACACAAATTGTTACTTGCTGTTCGATGTTACTTAGGGGTGTAATCAAATCGAGTTGATAGAGGACCAAGCTCGAGTTTAACTTGATTAAAACTCGAAACTCGAAACTTGACTCGACTTACTCAAAATTCAAAACTTGAAGTTCAAACTTGACTGAACTTTGGATTGAGCTTTTTTTAGATGTTCAAAACTCGATTCAAAAGATAGTCGAGCTACCCAAACTCGACTGACAAAACTTGAATCAATTTAAAATTTTAATTAATAATTATACTTGAACCTCGAATTTTGATTTGAAATTGACCTTGTGTTCAACCTCGATTAAGTTTGAATAAATTTAAACTTCTTGTGATACTGACAAACAATAACATAGTAAAACTCTATTTAGCTTGCGAATTACTGAGTCGGTGACATGATACTAAACACAACTTGACTCGATAAATCACATTTAACTGAGCTTGACTTCACCTAATCCCCAAGTCGAATTCAAGTACTTCACAAGTCAAGCTTGAATAGCTTTACAAGCAAATTGACCTCGTTAACTCCCTCTACTACTTTCTAGTGTAATGAAAAACATAATTTTACTTTTTTATATTAAACTTTATGTTAATTAGATAGTACTTAACAAATTAAGAATACTATTTTATATAGAACTGTTGTGATTCATGTAACAAAAATAATGATATATAAATCAAAGAAGAATCAGAAGAACACAAATGATATTTACGTGGTTTGGTAGCGTGTTTACATCCACGAGAATCCATTAAAATTTCAAACTTACACTATTTAGAAATAGCTTACACAGAGGGTATTTATAATAACCCTAGATATGACTATTTACAAAATACTATACCCTCAATCGTATCAGACACGATTCGCCTGTAACCTCAACCTATTATTTCATCCTCTAACAAAAGATGATATGTCTTTGTTTCCATAAACATGTACCACATACTACATCAAGAACTAACTAAATATTTGTAAAGAAGTTGTATTAAATGAATTTTTGTGAAGAAGTTGTATTAAGTATTCTAACTTGCAATAGATGGATCGAGAATACATATTGGCCGGTGTACAACAAGAGAGGGAAACAAAAGATTGTGTATGCATATCCTTCTTTCGTAAACCAACTAGTCACTTTGCACTAAAGGAAAGTATGCATATGTTTTCTTTACTTTTCCAAACTTCATTAACTTATGATATAACTATCGTTAAATCCGTGCTCTTACTAAGTTCTGAGGTAAATGACTTAGATGCTCAAATAAACTGAAAGTGAAAATAAAATGAATTCCTCCGATTTTTATTTTTAAACCAAGCATGAATATTATAATTTATTGATTTATTATTTATTAAGAATTAAGTTTTTGTTAAGAAAGGAAAAAGTATTATATAATTGTAAGGTTATATTTAGCTCCCAAAAAATACCAAAAAAGTAATATATATATATATATATATATATATATATATGCTTTTTCTAATTGTCTCTATTAATGTTTTTTTATTAAGAAAAAACTAGATAATCAATGAGAAAATTATATACTTTATGATCTAGTTAATCAAATTTTAGATAAAAATTAAAAGATTGATTTTTTAAGAAAAAATGATTAAACACTATTCATAACAAAAATTATATTCAACATTAAGTAAAAAACCAAAAACAAAAAAACCAAAGGCCACCTTAGTCTACCCAGCATAAAGTATAAAATATTCTTACATACTTTTATCATACCTAACAAACATTGCAAATATCAAGTCTAAAAGATATCTTTCTTTAGTATCATATAACACCCCAGCTCTGAACTAAGGGTGTTATTGTCAATTCACATATATGATACTAAAACTCCACCTATAAATGACACTTTTAAAATTCCTTCCTTGAATCCTTGGTTTGTCTCAGGAGAGCACTTTTTTTTTTTTGCAAAATTTGAACTAACTTCGTAAACAACAACTTCCAATGACTTAAATTCTCCCTTAAAATATAACAACATAACATTAAGCTAACATCTCCCAACAAGATAAATTCTTCAAAGCTAATAGTTTTAAAACATAACATTCTAACAACATAAATTCTCCACATGAAATTAACAAACATTCAATCTAAAACAACAAACTTTGTAACAAGACACTAATTCAAAAAGTTCTCAACTCTCATCCCTACCTACCCTAGCATTACTCATCGTCAATCTCTAAGATACCAAAAATGATCAACAATAAGAAGTGAATTAAAAGCCTAATAAAGAATTTTAATACAGTTTCATAAATCAAATACTCTAAAATTCTCAAAATTTGAGATATAACATTTTTTTTTTCATTTCCTCAAAAATCCCATAAAATTCTTGAATACAAGAACAATAAGAGAAATATATTTCAAACCAATGTTTATCATATTTTCTATTTCTCATACAATTTCATATCATAGTCAAATCCACCAATTTTTCAAAAACATATACTCATGATTCTCAGAAGTATTTGTTTTAAATAAAATGTTAACTATTTTAACCCGTTGACGAGGGCCATTTGGTCAACTACTATAACTCATTGATTGAGGCCGTATTTGTCAAGTTTATATCCATTGATCGGGACCATATTTGTCGTTTTATACCCATCGACACTTCGCCATATTCGCTGTTTATACCCATTGACAGGGTCATATTTGTCAAATTTATACACAATGATATGAGTCAGATTTGTCAAGTTTATACCCATTGACCAAATATATTTGTCAAGTTAATACCTACCGACAAAGGTCATATGCACAAAGTTTTATACTATTATCGAGTCGTGATGTATCGCTTCATACCAATTGACAAGGGCCATATAAACCAAAATCATATATTTTTTCATGTTTCCAATTTCACAAAAATACAAAAGCATATCTCCATAACTTTCAATTTTTACCGTAAACACTTTCAAATCCACTTTCCATATAAAACACGCATTTGATCCATACATGAGATTTAAATAACTAGAAAATTTCAAAACTCATATTCACATATACTAACAAAATATTTTGTTTTATAGGAAAAATTGCATTAATTTTCCGTACCTAGTATTTCAAGGTACTAGCAAAAACCAAAAAGCCTCAAAGAGTCACAAATCACCCGAATAATATGAATAACATCTTATTAGACAAAATAATAATTTAATATTTTTCTTTCTAGGAACCAAAATATTTTAAATCTAAAATCTCAAAGGTTCTTAGCTTGAGAATTTCAAATAAATTAGGCCATTTCCACAAGAGCCTCAACATCACTCATTTTCCAAACTCTATCAATTCCTTAAACCCTAAAATTAGGATTTTGTCATAAACATAATTTTTGCTGAAATTCTCAAATCTTTTATGAACAAGTGGTTATTTGTAACTTGTAGGGAATCCTCTAAAGTTTCAAATCCAAAGTTTTCTGGTCCAATAACTACCAAAATACATCAAATACCAATTCTCAAACAAATTTCACATGTCTTTTCCTACATTCCTAGGGTTTCATACTTGAAAGTTTAGGTAACCTTAGGTTTTCAAATTTAAGTTTCCAATAGTGAGAATTTGCCTAAATACATTCAACATCAAACTTTAATCAAGTTTCTTTGACTGTATACGTTCTTATCATTTCTAGGGTTTCATATTTTCAAGTTTTAAAAAGCCCTAAGCTTGCAAATCTAAACATTTGAAAACTCAAACTACTAAGAATCAAGAGGGAAAAAGAATGCTTACTTAAGGTTGATGTTTCTAAAGCTTCAAGCTTCTCTCTTGTGAAACCCTAACTCAACTCTCCTCTCCTTGAGAGAAAAAAAAAAGATGAAAAAGGTTAAGATTGTGTTGACAAATTCCCTTTCAGCAAAACATTCCTATATTAGTTAAAAGCTCCTTTAAACTTTAAGAAATTGCAAACAATCCTCTTATTCCCTCTTTTGTTTTTTTTCTTTTGAAATTATGGGTATTACATCTCAATACTTCATTTCCACCAAAAGAAGAACAGAAGTACCACTCTCTTTGGGCCTTTCTTATTTTACCTTCACGTACTAATATTTATAGTCATTGCACAATCTTACAACAACCAATCATTAAGAAGGAGTTTAAATTGAATTCTTTTTTTTTTCCCTAATATAGAATTATTTCATTTGAAAGTGCTTTTACCAACAATGCTTATATCAATGCATCCCTTGCTATGTTTGGTTTTTAAAAAAGTTGAGGACAAATGTGACAAAAAAGAAATAGGTCGGAAGAAGAAGAAGCATGTAAAGAAAGAAAATGTGAAGGAAAATAAAAAATAAATTGAGTCCAACAAATTATTATCATATTTTTCTTCAAATTTATTTCATTTTTCATTATATAAGAACTAAAGAGTTTTGAAATATATAAACAATTTAATAATTTTAATAATATTTAATTTTCTAATTTTTCACTATGAAACCAAACATGAAAAAACCATGTTCCTTAATTAACTTGTTTTTGCTTTCTATTATTTCCTTGAAATCAAGAAAATTAAAATTAAAAATAAGTAATTACCCTAAAAGTAATAGTTACTTAATCTACTTTTAGCTCTGAAAACACTATAGTAGAATAAAATAAATTGTTATAACAACACTTTAAAGTATACTAAATTTACAAATTTACAAATCTTGCCAATTAGACCTTGCTCAATTCATAGCTGTCAATAAGACATAAGTAATGAATCAGTTCCACATATCAAAATACTGTAACATTGTAATGATCGCAAAGTGAATAAATGTCAAAATTTTTTTTGCCAAATTTCAAATAATTTGTCTAATAATGAAAAGAAAAAAAAATCAAATCCATAACCAAAAATGAAGAAGAGTACACTCTCAAACCATTATCCACTTTAAAGTTAAATTACAGTAAACTTAAAATGGATGGAGGAGTACAAGCATAAACAGAAGGGGAAGAGGAGAAGAGAAAACGAGAGCATCTATCTTTCACTCATTTCAAAGTATATATACTCATCTCTTTCCACATCAACCCAAAAGAGAAAAACACATATACTCTCTCTTTAAGTCTTTTCCATCATAACTTGATTTAATTGTTGATTCTTTCTTCCTATTCTATTTACATCTTCAAGTAAGAGAACATTGATAACTTATGGTAGATAGTGTTTCAGTTGCCTTTTCTCTTTACTTTTTTGGAGCCATGTCAACTCGGAGAATACAAGGTTGGTTTTATAAAGTGTTATCATATGAATTGTAAATTGTAGGCATCATTCCCTTAAGCAAAAAAAAAATATATATATAGGAATGATAAATTAAAGAATGGATAGATGAATAAGTCTAGTGGAAAGAGACAAACTAAGAATGGTATCATTTTTAGATAAAAGCATAGGAATTGTTTATGCCTCTCTATTTTTTTCTTTAAATTTATGCTTGCTGTCTTTTATGCTTTTTTGTTAAGACATCAATTTCTAGTTTTAGTATGTAATATACTTATCTTCTTGGAGTTCATATGCAAGAAATTGTATGGCTTAGAAACTTTCATTATCAAAAAGGAGGAGTGATAAGACAAGAATAGATTTTTTTTTTTTTAAAGTCATCAACATTCCTTGTGCTCATCACTTTTGCAAAGGATATATTTTACAAATTATGTATTTAGAGAAATATGTACAATTATATTTGTCCACTTACAAATCATATGGCTTGTATATTTTGGTAAAACTATTATATATTGTGCATTATGAGCAACCACCTTGATATGTTTTTAATACAATGTAATTATGTTAAATAAAGTATTATTTCTACAAAGAATATGATAAGATACACAAATGCCTTTGATGTTTGGTCATTTATTCAATTTGGCTCATAAAGATTTTTTGGGTTTAATGCTACCACTAACATTTGTTTTTAGCTCAAACATGTCCATATCTCAATCCAATGAACATATAGGCAAACGGGTATCTAACATCGTTGATGTGTCACCCAACAACGTGATACATTAATAAATTATAAGTGCATGACACTATAAGCATTACTCAGCTACGAAACAACGTTAGAGACAACGCTTAAACACGAAAAGCTTATTGTCGCTAGACATATGACCAAACATTATGACATTGTGTACCTTATCCCTACAAAAAAATGTAATTAAAGTTAAAAAATGATGTATGTAGAGGGATGTATACATTCAATTTGATTTATTCTCTTTTAATATATTGACGCTCCAAATGCAAGGAAGGGTATTTATACACACACACACAATAATAATATGTTATAACAATGGGTGTGTTATTTTGTTTCTATAAATTATCAGATATATATTTTACACAAAAAAATTGAACTCTTTTTTTACATATGAAAAATAAGAATTATGGAACATTATATTTTTGTTTTATTAGTTTGAATTAATGAAATAAACTATTTGACTTTAGTTTGTTTGGATCTAATCAACTCCAACACGAACCGTTCAACGCACTGTTGTTTGTTTATTTTTATACTAATGTTTGAATTAGTTTGTTTGTTTGTCTGACTTAATTAATTAAAGGTACCGTTCCTTTCTTAGGCAAAACCCAACCCAAAAAGCTCTTGATTTTAGTTTTGATTTTCTAATAATTTTAGAATATATATATATATTTAAAAACCTTTATAGACCATTATGGAAAGTGATGGGGTTTGAAATGAATAGGTGCGCAGGCTTAAGACGCAAGCTCAAAACGGGATTAAAAACGAGCCAAGTACTAGTAATAGGCCTTTGATGACATCCTCCAAATATAGGCCCAAAACAAGGGTCCAATTCACCCCTTTAAAAGGCTGGTAGCTCAAGGAATCCGTATTAGGGGAAAACACTCAATCTCCACCAATCAGGAAAGTAAGATATTCCCCAATTATCACCCCTAAATTATCCTTTATTAGTTGGTTTACGATAAGGAAAGAAAATTTCCTACCGAGTGAGAAAAATATTGTATCATCCTCCAACTATGAAACATATTATTCAATGTCATCATTCAACTAGGAAACATACTATTCAGTATCATAATCCAATTAGAAAAGTTGTCATGATCATCCATTATAAATACCATGCCACCTCATAAGTGAAAGGTACGAAACAGATGCAATGTAAAACTTCATTATCTGGGCGCTTGATATTTTCTTCACAAGATAAGGACCGACTTAGCATTAGAGAGGCAACGGCGGCCCCGCCGATCGTCTTTGTTTCTTGTTTTGTAAGAGTACAACGCCCGCAGCGCAAATCGCTCAACACCCGACACGCCCAACCCGCCTCGTTGAAAATGCATCATCGCCATACTGCCTGCGGGAACGACGCCTTCTTTACAACAAAGTCAATCTCTCTAACGACCGATGGTATTAACCCGAACACGCGTGAGCAACGCCAATCCTCCAAGGATGTAAGACCAGCTAGGCGACGTGGACAGCCAACCTCCCGGAGGCGCGCTAGAGACTGTGCGGGCCAACATGGACGAGGTGGAGGCGCTCTGCGTCACCAACTGATGAGTCCAAAAACTCATTAGATTTTTAATCCATTTTTCTGAGTATGTTACAAGATAAATGTGATTTAATTGCGTAGTGGATGATTAACTCAAATTTCATTTTGCAGAAAATACAATGAGAAACTCAAATCTTAGCAAAATCGTAAGAAACCAAATTTGCACTGCAGACCGAGGTCACAACTAAAAATTTAAGTCGCGACAGGAATGCTCAGTTGCCAACAAATTCAAAGTCACGACATCGTGATTCATTCGAAGAAGAAATAGAAAACTTTGAACAAGCGAAGTCGTGACTCAGCATGAGGCTGCGACAAAGAAAACGTGATCGAGACTGAAGCAGCCAATCAAGGAAGAAATTCATGTCGCGACATCACCTTGATGTCGCAAACCACTCAAGTCTGCGACAAGGATCCATCTATGAAGCTACCCGCAGAGGCTTTTAAAAAGAAAGAGGTCGCGAACCCGTTTAAATAAAAGGCTCTACTGTGTCGCGAATATCATCTCCATGTCGCGACATACAAACAGAAGATTTAAGGTGCAACCAAAGATAGAGTTTGGAAGGAGGTCGCAACCTGTAGCCAAATAGAAGCACTTGCCAGGAACTGAACTTGCGACCTTTCACAAGTCAAGGATCAGAAATGATGTCGCGACCACTCATTAAGGTCGCGACCTAAAGAAAAGCTGAGCAGAAGAAATTGATGTCGCGACATATAACTGAGGTCGCGACCTGGAAAATAGGTGGGAAAGAGGAGAATAGTTGCAACGTAGAACTGAGGTTGCAACCTGAGGAAAATAAATGGGAAGCAAAAGAGGTCGCGACATCACCATGAGGTCGCGACATAAAATTGAAAGATATGAAAGTAAGAAGACCACCAACACGATTGCGACCAAGGAATCAAAGTCACCACAAGAAGTCATCATAAAATGAGCAAATGAGATCGTAACCTAAAACTGATGTCGCAACTCAGAAGCTGGAAGAATAGGAAGACAATGATGTCGCGACATGTAACTGAGGTCGCGACATCAACACTGAAGGAACGATGAGCAAATGAGGTCGCGACCACAAACGATGTCGCGACCATCGACAAAGGCAACGTAAGACAAACTGCTGCAACTTAAAGAAAGAAGTCGCGATTGATCACAGCACTGTTAGTCCATGTCGCGACATCAACTTGAGGTCGCCACAGGTCTGAGCGGATTTTCCTCTTCGATTTCCACCGCATTTCAGATTCTACCAAATTCTTTTAGTATAAATAGATAGTCAGAAGAGTAAAGTGCTTTTTCCATCTTCACTACCCGTAAAAGGGAGAAGAAGAGGAACCAAGGTATATTTTAGAGTAGATTTTTTTATTTTTTTTATTTTTTTTGAGCTAATCATAACTGCAAGGTAGAGACGAGCAGAGCTGATCTTTAGTTCTATTATTTTTCTTAAGTATTATCAGGCTGAAAATCTATGAAATCTGCATTAAAATTTCGAATTCATTTCTTCTCAATTTTATTGCAATTACAAAGATCAGAAGGTGATCTGGGCATCCATTTCTTAATTCGCAATGCAAGAATCGAGCGCAAACAGGACGCCCCAAAACCTCGGGTCCGTTTGACTACCCGTCAACTCCGTAATACAAGTGGATGTCTAGTTACCCGACGCCACTTCAGTAAAATCGGGCAGCCCTTTCAGGACGGAGCCTACCCAATTACAAAACCTGCATTTACCTGTCCCAAACAGTCTGATATATGCAATATATCCAATCACATGAGTAATACGGCCACTTGGGCCCATAACTATACTCAATATACATACTAACTATGAATCCAACTATATACCCAATAGTTACAAGAGTCAAATATTTACTCTTATGCAACATATTAAAGTACTCAAATTCTAATACATGTGAATATTATCAAAGCTAAGCCACACCCATTTTCTTCACCCACCCTAGACTAGCCGTCCCTCGCACGCTCCCCGTGACCAGAAATAAAGGCCTGACAATGGGGTGAGCTAAAGCTCAAGAGGAGAATCGCCCTAAGTGGGCTACTCACCACCTAAGTGCAAGTAAGTAATGTTCCAAAGTAAACACACATTCAAGCAAACGCATGATCCTACTCTTGAATGTCTACAGGACCAACTCGCATCCCGAGTCCTCACCGACTTCTCTCACACTCGCCTAAGCCTTTGTATGAGAATTATTGTTTTATTAGTGGACAACTCCGATGTATATATATCAATCGTCCGACGATTGATATATTACTTGCTTCAGGCCACCGATGAATATCAACGGCCGCTCCGACGATTGATATTATTTGTTTGGACTACCCTCCGATATTTAATGTTTTAGACTACCCTCCGAACCATTTCCTCTAGACTCATCTCATGCACTAACTCCTATAGTCCTAGGATGTTCCAGTGTATATGGAATGCATGTGTGTCAATTCCAATACAGTCTAATCACATGCAAATATATAAATACGAATATATTCACATAAAAATTAAATCACACAACATGTTATGTAATTATCCTTTCAAACACCAAAATTAGCTCACTTTGGCTAATGTCCAAACACAAGCAATTCGATTCGAATTACTTAACCAAACACATATTTTCACGAAATTATATTTTAGGACACTGTTTCGGGAATAGTGAAACCCTCGGTTACTATTCCCGAAAAGTCACAACTCAACGGTTCACTTAGTGAACCCGAAATCCACGGCCATTCCCGGCCCATTGTATACCAAGCAAACATTCAATACACAAATCAACACAAACCACACCCAAACAGCCCATACCCACTAAATTTTTCTGGACTGTCACGGATGGTGAGAAAAATCCCAAAGAATTTCTAATTTAAGGCTGTTGATCGACCAAACGGCCCCTCACGGCCTCATTCAACCGAAACATTAGTAAAACATTTAAAATGGAAGTAAAACTCAAGTAGGAGAAAATCCTACCTCAAGGAGTTTGAAGAAACTCCCGATCCCGAGTCCACGCCAGAAATTCGGGTCCCGCGCAGAACGTTCTTTTCCTTCTCGCCCAAGACCGCCAACACTAGCCTGATCTTCCTCAGACACTTAGAGAGAAGCACCTCTCTCTAAAAGCCTCAACGGCTACTCATCTCATCTTTTGTTCCTCATGGTTTCTTGCCTTTGGCGAGTAAGAAGACTATTCGCTAATTCGCTTTTTTCCTCATTTTAACTATTCCAAAAAATCACCTTTATGTCCCTTTACCGCATTTGATATTCGCACTAACTCGCCGTCCATTTTCATCATTTCACTCATACCAATTTAAGCGAACACGAAGACGAAGTTATATGCGACTCGTCGCATCGAAAAATCGCTTTACTTCAAGACTAAACGCTATGCTCAAAACGTGTCGACTCCGACTGTTTTAGAATTCGACGAAATTTTACGTGCTGGCTAGATTTCACGAGACGATTCCAACGGTGCAATCCGTTTCATCATCCGAGATCTAGAGAATTAATTCCGAATTTTTAACCGAAATTTCAATTTTGTAATTGAAATTACCATTTGCCTTATTCCGTAAATTGAATTTCGGTCTTACAAAGGAAATTTCGCTGGATTTGATTACATTTAGTTACGCCTTCCCGCACAATTATGGAGAATTAATTCGTTCTGCTTTACTTAATCGTTGTTTTGAATGGCTAAGTTCCCAATAGTAAGAGACCTAATACCCGCCGAGAAGGTGACATCTTACCTCGATATCCGTGATGCCCTCGTGACACGTAGACTCCGAGATTCCCGAGAGTCGAGAGCATTCTTTCGGGTATGTTCGACTACCATTGACGAACCTAAGTAAGCTTCCGAGAGTTCATTTGATAAATCTCATATTCGGCCATAATCAAGTTTGAGGTGTATTTAACAATATAAATAATCAGAGAGTTCACCTTAATCTATAGGTAAGTTCCAATCCTCGTGTTAGCTTAGATCTAATCAAGGGAAAGGGATAAACCCATAGATCTGGAGGTTGAGCCACCAATTAAGTAGTAGAAACTTTGCGAAAATCCTGAGAAGGTAAAGCAAAGTTCCATATCAACAGGAAACGGGTGCGAAGTATCGAGAAAGAAAATACCCGCATCTTGCAAGAGAGTTTTGAATATGTGTAGCCGGTTTGATCCCTGTCTTCGAGAGAAGCAGATATCCAATCGAATATGGAGAAATCCACTCCAATAATTAGGAAATCACACAACTGATCCATACATGTAATGCAGCAAATGGGTTTAGTGCCGAATCGACTGCTCCATCAGATTTCAATGATAGTTTTCGCTTATCGCGTGAAACCGATTCAATCCATTCATTTGTATACAATTTATTTTCATTCATTTACTTTGTTTTAGTTTAGTTTACCATTCAATAGTATAGGATTTTAATTTCCACTGCAGATAAACCTTCACTGCGAATTTTGAGTCCAAATAGTATGGAATTTTAGTAGTCAGTAGTCGATCCACTGCCATCAATCTCGTGGGAATGATACCCTGACTTACATTCGCATTTTACTTGTATGACCTGTGCACTCTGGTAAAGGTCATAAACTTGACCCTTATTTTTAAATCCCGAACATTAAGAGAAAATTATTTATCAAGCAAACTTATATCCAAAGGCATACGATAAGAGAAGTGTAAGGCTCTCGTAGCTATGTTAATTTGAGGGGTTTTAGTCTATATAGAAAAAGGCAAACACCAACTAACACTTGCTGAAAGAGTTAGAACAACTCACCGGGCAAATACGACGCCCCCAGGAGACACGACATGCCCAACAAGCCCAAAACCCTGTTACCGAAGGAGAACGACACCTCGACCCTCGTCGGGAAGCAGATAGAGAAGGGGAAACTAGCCACACCAGGGAGCATGATCCTCACCAACCCCCCGGAAAGGATCGCAACGAGGGGAGGTCATGGGAGCAAAGGTTCAGGGACATCTAGCAAGAAATCAGCCACATGAAGGTAGCGGTAAAAGATCAAACTCTAGTCTCCATGGACGCCCTGGTACAACAAATTGAATCCCCATTCACGCTCTCGGGCGCCGCACTTCCTTCCCAAAGTTCGACGCCACAGATCGAGACGTTCGACGGGACAAAAGACCTCATAGACCACCTCAATACGTACAAAAATTAGATGGAACTACATGGGCATTTGGACTCGTACGATGTGAGCCCTTCTAAGTATCACACTAAAGGCCCAACATCGCTGGCTTAAAAGACTCCACGCCTCCGTCTCATCATGCTCACGAACTCTCCATCGCATTCGTCTCCCACTTTATTAGAGCAAGGACGTGACAGAAGGCCTTAGGCGCCAGGAGCCCGGGAGGGCCGGGCTTCTGCAGAGCTTGAACAGCCAAGAAGGCCTTACGCCTAAAGCTCAAGAGCCAAGCTTGTGAGCTTAACAGCCAGAAGGCTCACAGCCAGGAGCCCAAGGTTTTCACTACAGAGCTAATGGGAAATTTCAGAAGGCCTCAAAGGCTCAGGAGCCCAATAGCTCGGGGCTTTTGCAGCTAATACCGTAAAGGCCTTAGAGCCCAGTGAGCCCAAAGAAGCCAGCCAAGAAGCTCAATCAAGCCAAAAGGCTATATAGCCACAGCTAATTCGCCTCGCGCATTAGCCCACGGCCACAACAGCCGCTTAAAAGCTCAACTGCTCAACGGCGCTTGCAGCCCAGAGCCAATTCAAACAGACATTAGTCCACTAGCTCAAGAGCCAAGCCAAGAGCTCAATCAAGCCGTAAACAGCCATGGAGCTGGGCTCAGCCTCAGCACATTAGCCCACTCTGAGCCTCAAGAACCTGGGCCACAGAGCTCAACTGCTCGGTAAAGGCCATATAGCTCAGAAAGGTCAGCCTCAGCACATTAGCCCACCTGAGCTCCTCAAGCAGCCGCTTAAGAGCTCAACCGTTTCGTAGGCACAAGAGAAGGCAAAGAAAGGCTTCAATTAAGGCACATTAGTTCACTAATCCTAAGAATTGCTAAGAGCTCAACTGCCAACTAAGGCTCAGAGCCCAGAGCGTCTGGGCTTAGGCAGATTATCCCATGAGCCTCAATAGCCTGGGCCAAGAAGCTCAACTGCCGAAGGCCATATAGCCATCGCAATAATTCAACTCAAAGTGATTAGCCCACTGAGCCACACAAACCGCTAAAAGCTCAAACTACCAACTAAGGCCTCAGAGCCCAGGAGCCGGCCTAACTTAGGTACATTAGCCCACGTAGCCCTCAAGAGCTGGCCAAGAGCTCAACTGCCGTAAAGGCCACATAGCCACAGAGCATGAGTTTACTGAGCCTCACCAGCCGCTCAAGAGCTCAACCGTTTAAAAGGCCATATAGCCGCTGCAGCCGCTCACTGTGATTATTAGCCCACTGAGCCTCAAGAGCCGCTTCAAGAAGCTTAACCGTCGTAAGGCCATATAGCCACGCAGCCGCCCAACCAGCGCATTAGCCCACGTGAGTAACAACTCGCTTTCAAAGCTCAACTCGGTCAACTAAGGCCTCAGGAAGCAGGTGAGCCGCTTAGTCAGCAGACAGCCCACCTGATTCTCAGCCTCGAGCTCAACTCGGCTAATCCAAGGCCTTATAGCCCAAGAGCCGGCCTACCAGCAGACAGGGCCACTGAGCTCCGCCAGCCTCGCCTCAAGACCACTATCGCTAACTAAGGCCTCAGAGCCTAGAGCCAGCTTCACCAGCAGATTAGCCCCACGGAGCCTGCACTCGCTTTCAAGAAGCCTAACCGTCGAAAAGGCCATATAGCCAGGCAGCGCTCAGCTCAAATGATTAGCCCACGGAGCCACAACAACTTAGTTTTCAAAAGCTCAACCCGGCTTCAACTAGCTCAGGAGTCTGTGGAGCCGCTTTAGCTCAGCACATTAGCTCACTAAGCCTCATGAATTTAGTTTTCAAGAGTTCAACTGCTCAGAAAAGGCCATATAGCCACGTAGCTAGTTCAGCTCAGGAAAATTAGCCCATGGAGCAACAACAACTCAGTTTTCAAAAGCTTAACAGCTTAGAAAAGGCCATATAGCCACGTAGCCAGTTCAGCTCAAGCAGATGAGCCCACGAAGCCACAACATCTCAGCTTTCGAGAGCTCAACTACTCAACAAAAGGCCATATAGCCACGAAGCTAGTTCAGCTCAAACACATTAGCCCACAGCTTCGAAGATCCCGCCTTTCAAGAGCTCGACCGTCGTAAAGGCCATATAGCCACAGAAGGTTCCACCAGCACATTAGCCCACTCCGAGCCACAACAACTCGCTTCAAAAGCTCAACCAAGCCAACTAAGGCCTCAGAGTCTGCCGCCTCACCTAGGGCATATGAGCCCACTGAGCCACAACAGCCGCCTCAACCGTCAACAAAGGCCATGGCAGCCACACGCAATCTCGCCAGCACATTAGCCCACTGAGCCTCGCCAGCTCGCTATTAAGAGCGAACTGCTCAAAAGGCCATAGCCGCTGTAGCCGCTTCAAATGTGATGATTAGCCATGGAGCAATAGCAGCTCAGTTTTCAAGACCTCAACAGCTCAAACAGGCCATGTAGCCACGGAGCCAAGTAGCTTAGGAGCCCAGTAGCTCAAATTACAGAGCACAACTACTCAAGGAGACCAAGTAGCCAAGGAGCCATGTAGCTCAGGAGCCATGTAACTCAATTTCAATGTGCCATGTAGCTTAGGTTCGAGAGAGCCTCATAGCCTCGGGCCAAGAGAGCCTTGCAGCCGCTAAGAGAGCCTTGCAGCCCGCCTCCAAGGAGCCATGTAAATTTCGTCATAAGGTAAAGTAGCCAAGGAGCCAAGGGAAATTGGCCAAAAACCCTTGCATCTCGCTTCAAGGGAGCGACAACTCGGCTCAAAAGAGGATAAAATACTTCGGAGGCGCACAGCCCAAGAGCTAAGTAGCCTTAGTTCGTACAAGCACACCAGAGACAAGTAGCTCGCCAGCTCGGCGCCAAAAAGGTAGAATAGCCCAAGAGCCAAGTAGCTCAATTCGATACGCGGAATAAACTTTTAAAACCAAGCAAATTAAATTGGCAAGACAATAAAAAGAGCAATAAACTAATCAAACTCTTCCTAAGTGAACACGTGATATCACGCCTCGATCTGAAGCGATACAAACTCGCTCATGCTCGCTTAATCAAAGTCGGGGGCAAATGACAGGCTCAAATAATAAGCGCACAAAGCCCAAGACGCAGTTCTCAAAATGGATTAAAAACTAGCCCAAGACTTAGCAATAGGCCCTTGATGACATCCTCCAACATAGCCTAAAACAAGCAGCCCAATTCACCCTTTAAAAGGCCAGAGCTCTGGGCTGAATCAGACAGTGAAAAACACTCAATCTCCACCTTCAATCGTGAAAGTAGAAGATATTCCCCAATTATCACCCCTCAATTATCCCTTATTAGTTGGTTTACGATAAGGAAAGAAAATCTCCTACCCAGTGAGAGAAATATTGTATCATCCTCCAACTAGGAAACATACTATTAAATATCATAATCCAATTAGAAAAGTTGTCATTATCATCCATTATAAATACCAGGCCACCCATAATAAAATTAATGACATTAATAAAACTTCATTATCTAAGCGCTAATCTTTTCTTCACAAGATAAGCGACCGACTAGACAAGATCCCGATGCAACTACGGTCATCTTGTTCTTGCGGAACAACCTGAAGAGGAGACATTTGATTTGACACTACGGCATCGAACTGAAGATGTCAACAAGAATTGGGTTTGGTGTAAAACATAATTCACCCATTTTGAGGTGATTGATATTTTTAAACTATAGTTTAAAAAAGGTTATTATAAACTATCAAGGTATAAATAAAAAATGCATTAGAAAAAACTTCGTCTTTCAATGCACTATAAGATTCATCTTACATTAGTTCCTAAACATCATGAGTCTTCAAGGATTCATTTATTCGTAACATTTGAATATTTTCTAAGTGATCTTAAGTTTTGGTTTGAATCTAACTATAAAACTCGAAACCTCACTTTGAAAACACACTGCTCACTTTTCATCATCAAAACATGCTTAAAGGAACCCTTGGGTTATTAGCGATTGGTGACAGTGACTGTCACATTCCACATTGAATAGAGGAGAAAATTTATGACACTATAAAAGTATTTACTCATCTTAATCTAGTAGAAGTGTTTGAAAGCCGTGAAGACTCATTGGACCCAAAGCAGACAATATCTACATGGTTGAGTCGGGTCGTTACAAATGGTATCAGAACCAATCCTTGACCTTAGTGCGGGAGTCCGTTCAATTTGGTTCAGTAGAAGGTGTTTGTCCGTTTGACCCTATAATCTCATGGGATACAATAAAGGCTTTGTGTCTACATGGGGTGTGTGTCATATCCCATATCGGATATTGAAGAAAACTCATGTCATTATATAAGTATGGACCCCTCTCAATCTAGTAGACGTATTTTAAAGCAATGAAGGCTCTTTGGACCCAAAACGGACAATATCTACATGATTAGGTCAGGTTGTTAAAAATGACCTTTTAGTGATCCCAAGAATTAATCACAAACCATCATCACATAAACTCTTTTGATAGAATTTGACATAATATTTTAAGAGTTAAAATTATATCAACCGATCATATAATAGAAGGATGTGAGACTTAATCATTATAGAGACACCGAGAGTTTAATAAAGACATATACCTTATTAGACTATAAAACCTAATTCATCAAGTGATAGCATGCAAAGGTCACGAACCCAAGATTCTTATCTCATTTTAAGCTTGTGTAATATTGAAGTGTAGTAGACTCCCTATAATGGAATATTGAGTCAATTACAGAATTGGATTATATGAGTCCCAATGATTATGCTTGAGTTTATGTTCCTTAGTAAGCATGGTTTTTAAAGGGATATGTAGGTTCTTTCTTCATGTGTTCATAATGGTATTTTGATAAAAATTTGAGGGTGCAAAAGAACTTATAATTATTATTTTTTAGATTAATCAATTAATACTTCCATATCCCATACAGTTTGTGAACTCCTTTAATTTTGGATTTGTGGTTTGAAGTTAAATCCATTCTATCTTCCAAAAGAAGAGAGAACCTAGCATCCATCCTTCCAAACTCGAAAATCCATTATATTACAGATAAATTACCTTGTTGATCTTGTATTAAAAGAATGGTTATCATAGAGATCATCAGTCTTTTCTAGCTTAAATGGTGGTCTTTAGTTCGACTCTTATGAATGCAATTGTGTTCTGTAGTAGAGTTTTATCAGCCTTTGCTGCCTTCCCTTCCGACTCTTATAAGAATTAATCCTGGGCGCCAGTATTTACTTAAATCGCCTCCCATGTACGATAGGCTCAATCAGCACAATTCCTGTTGGCCCGTACAAAAACGATTAAATTAATTACCATCCATATAATGTTCACATGCAGTATAAAAATATTCAATGTGAGTTTGACTTATTTTGTCACCAATTCAATCACACAAGTTTATTTTTAATATTTATCCAATTTTTATCAAATTCTTCTAGTTAAATTTATGTGTTTAAGGTCTAGGCTCACAGTAATTGGGAAGGGAAACATAAAGTCTCATGCCTGCATTCCTCGAATGCATCGTAATAATGGAAATTGAACATCAGATGTAAAATAAAATAGGAATACTGTACGACTATCTCGCCACTCATCTTCTTTAATTAGTCCCACCTTGCGAATATCCGGGTATAAACCCAATTTTTTTGGATGCCTTCGTGTTTTGGTCTCAATTGATTGATGACTAGTTAAATGAGTTAAAAAAATCATTAATGAGCTCTCTCTCATCTCTTGCCACTTGTCCTTATCTAATCGGCCCTCATAATTTTTAATTTTTTTAAAAAAATCAGTTTATCCCCACCTCTCTCCTCTTACCACATGTCCCTATCTGATTCATTCCATAATTTTTAATTTTTTATAAAAAAAAAATAGTTTTATCCCCCACCTCTCTCTTCCATCTCCATCTAGGACCGGTCATGGCTTGTTAAAATTTTGAAGCAGACATTTCATCTAACATCTTTCGTGCTTGAAGGGCTTTACTTGCTGCTCCAGCTTCTCCATTTCAACTTCTTAACCTTTGCTTCTCATCCCGAAGCTCATTTTTCTCAGCCTGTACAAACATAGAAATTCTATCGACATAACACTTCTCATCTCATTTCTAATAAGATGCATAGATAGAATGAACAGTGTTTATTTTCTGAAAGGCAATCAGAATAATGAATTAATTAAAGGAGGAAAAACACCCACCAAAACAAGGTGCAAAGGAGAACGCAAGATGTATACAAATCTAACCTAATCAAAGAAGGAACAGAAGGGAGTGGCGCCAGGACCATGAAAAACAAGATCCTTTGATAGACCGAATGCCTCCTCCTACAACACGATGAAGTCTCAGATTCCAAGTTAATAAAGTGGTTAGAGGCTTAAGCTGCTGTTAGAGTTTGTTATGCCAGAATTCTGAATATGCTATGTATAAATTTTAGTCTTTCTCTCCTCCGTTCTTAGCAAATTAAGTTGTAGGAAAACAGTAGCTGATTTCCTATCATTTTTCCAGACCAAGTAAACCTATTCAGTTGTGGAGGGACGAGGTTCCTCCATGCATAAGCTCAGTTGGGTTCAAAGGAGTCCAACTTGGCTGGGTTTGAATAGTTATTACCTATGATGTCAAATGAATTGTAATCAAACCATCGAAGTTAATGCCTGAAGTCTCATTGAATAGCATACGTAGATGCTCAAAAAGCTATTGGCACTTACAAATTCAATATTTGTGATATGTTGAGAATCATAGAATATACTCTAAATATTCTTTGGTTTATCTCCTATCTTTTTTTGTACATTATCCTTCTTTCTTTTACACTTTATTTTGTTTCTTTTTTGTTCCATTATTTCAGATATATACGCTGCCTCTATACTATGTAGTCTCACTTCCATTCAATAAAAAGAAAAACGTTTTTTTTCTTTTGTTATTTCACATACAGACAAAAGTCATGAAAGGTTTGGTTAGGGTTTTGTCGTACTTCACTCGACAACACATTCAAGGTTAACTCTTTTCATTACCCCACCTTATTGTAGAAAGCATTGAAACTCTTCGCCATCAAACATCTCTGTCAAGAGTAAAATTTTCCAACAAACTTTCAAATGATCAGTCTCAACTCTAGTCAGACCACCACACCATCAAGATCATCAGACCAGATCCCAGAACAACCCCGGGGTGTCGGTTGTCGCCATGCCGCCATGCGATCTACTTCCTCCGACCGGCATCTCCCACGCGTCGGCTCAAGTAATGGCCCACTTCCGACAACGATGCTCCACCAACTTCACCGACCTTCTCGACCCTCTCCCACGCCTTGCTTCTCCACTTTGCCAAAAATGCCATTCGCTCCCATTTTTCTCTCCACACCGTCTTGTGGGATTTTCGTTTCAATCTTTCTCCCTTTGTGTTTTCCAACACTCTACGACAATATCTAAAGCCTCGGGAGTTGTTTCCGTTGCTTTTTGGAAGTATTGGTTTTGTCGATTCGATCAATTTTTTTATTTCTTTGTCTCTATGGTTGTCAAATGGAGCTCATCCACACCTCTAAGAGTTATTCTTAAGCCCAACGAGTATAAGGAGTACCTTCACCTCACTCAACAACCAAATCTGCATCCATTTAGTCTATTTCCCATACCGATAATGCCTCTACTTTCCTTTCACATTCATCTGAACCTTGGATTCTTCATTATGGAGCCTCTAATCATCTTTCTGGTAATAAGGATCGTTTTTCTTCCCTTACTATTACATCACCTTTACCTATGATTACTTTAGCTAGTAGATCTCAAACCATGGCTAAAGGAATCGATTCAACATGTCCTTTTCCTTCTATACCCCCTTACTGGCCCTTATGTTCCCGATTGTCCCTTTAATCCGACATTATCAATGTTGACCCCGTGACCCAATTGTCTCGATTACCTTGGCGATAATTCACACATAAGATCTGAAAGTACAAGATGGACGATTGCCATAGGATGTGAGCTCTAAGACCTATTTCCATCTCGCCTAGCCTTCATCTTCCACCAAGCCAGACTTCCATGGAAAACTTTCTACCGCTTGCAATCTCCATGGATTCTCCATTCATAGTCACCTTGGTCATCCTAATATTTGCTCTACACGGTTCCTTATTTTTAAATAATCCTCAATTGGAGCGTGAGTCATGTCGCCCAGGGAACATACTTCAACCTGCATTCCCAAGAGCCTAGATCAATGGACAAAGTCTTGTTTCGAGCTTGTCCACACTGATGTTTAGGGTCCTTCCCGGACTGAGTCTATCTTGGGGTTCCAGTACTTTGTTACTTTTATAGATGATTATTCTTGTTCTACTTGGCTATTTTTAATGAAAACTCGAATAGTTATTTCTATTTTCTGGTTCCATGCTGAAGTTCGAACTCAATTTAATACTTCAATTCGTATCCTACAAAGTGATAATGCTAAGGGAATACTTCGACTGCTCTCCTCTTTTTGTCCTCACATGGGATTCTTCATCAATTTTCATTGCCAGTACTTCTCAACATAATGGAGTGGCTAAATGCAAGAACCGTCATTTGGTTGAAACCACTGGCACTCTCCTCTTCCATCATAAGGTTCCACAACATTTTAAGGGGGATGATACCTTAGCCTTTTATTACTTGATCAATCATATGATGTCATCGCCTACATGATAAAATCCCTTTATTCCATTATTTTTCCCAAAAACCAACCTCCAGAATGCCCCATCCCCGCCCTAGGCAAATGATAGGACCCACACCGATCAGACTTTTACCCGATTTTCTACATTGGTGGTCCATTTCGAAATATAAATCCAAACTTGTACATATTGACATAACTTAAATCCATGAATTCTTCCAAAAGATATAACTTGTAATACTACCACCGTAGTGGTGTTTAAATGTTCTTGTACATATATTCTTGAGTCTCATTTACTTGTACTTACACAAGTTGCACTATCTCCAAGATAATACATTACATTACAAACAATCAGAACCACATATAGTGGACTCCTAATGTCAGGTCGCCTCAAGTAAATGCGAATGCCCCTGATGTCCTCTTCAGTACCTACACAGATGAAACACTTGTGCTAAGCTTATAGCTTGGTGGGAAAACAGACAACATATATGACCACAACAGTGGTCCTCAATTATAGTATACATATTCAATAGTTCATATATCAAAATTTTCATATCTCCCGTAGGAGTACAGAACATAAATATTGTACAAAGGGTACCCGTAGGTACACTACAGAACATAATGGATTTATGCCTTAGCATTGCAGTCGATTACTTTGTTTTCTTATGCTTCATTCAGTTCATATACTTATCATATAAATGTTTCCCTGTATAGACCTCGTAAATATTAACAGAGGGACATAGCACAATAGGGCACCCAAGGTACAGACATTACTCGAACGTATACAAGCCGAAGCACAATACGTGTCAACCCACGTACTGTGTGTCGTAAAGATAAAGTTATGAAAGGTCGTAGTTAATCGATAAAGAGTCCCATCGCACTAATCGCAGAGTGTCACACTAAACAGAGAGTGTCGCTGCACCAATCGTATGCCTATTCATTCACCATTCGATCTTAAGCATACAATTATATGTATTATCGAGTTGTTATTGTTCTTAATCACATTAGTACTAAGGGCAAGAAACAATGCTTTACTCAAGCTCACCTCGGCGGCGTTCATAGCATTTTCATATCACTCAGATACATGCAATGAATTTTCATTCACTTATTAGGATCTCCATTAATCCAATGATGATTGCTAGGATTAACGAAAGAGAGAAAACAAAACATGATTTATAGGTCGCTCTAAGCCGGCATCGTTATGCCTAGCGGCATTGTTACGCCCAGCAAGATTAGAAAAAGTTCGAAAATCTCGTGTCTCTGTTCACTCTAAAGGTGGTTCCCACGCCAGCGGAGACCTACTAGGGCGAGCGCCCTACGCCTAGGCATGAGCGCCGATTTTTCAAAAATTAGCAAGCCCCTTTTTCTCACCAGAATTTGCCAATCAAAACCAAAGTAAAGGAAAACACCCCCCAAACCGACTTAAGCCCCAAAAATGCCTTTGTCGAAAGCAGTTTTTCCCCAACCCAAATATAGACAAAGAGGGAGTTAGGGTTAATTTCTAACAAGTAATCCATACCAAAAGTTCCATTCCTTGATCTTCTTGAACACTTCAACTAGTTTCCTTTTCTTCACTTCTTCAATTTTCCTTTACTTGATCAAATAGAACTAAAAGATGGAGAGAAAGCAAACTTAATTTGGTTCTCTCCAAACTCGTAGCCTAAGTCTATAAGCCAAATGGGAAATGTTTCTTCTATAAGGCCATGTTTTGTTTTATCTCCACTTTTGCTCACTTAACCCTGCCATTTGGTCCTTCCACTTCATCCAATTTGAAAATCAACTTATCTAAATTCTTACAATAGCATATCATCTTCTTGAGTTATGACCTTTGGGTCCTTAATGTGACATTTTACCATTTTAACATTTTTTCCACTTTACACTAAATTTCCGAAAAATACAAATTTTAACTTACATTATACCCCAAACTGTAATAAACTACTATGGTATAATTTGGGGTGTTACAACCTCTCTTCTGCCTTCCCCTCGTGTCTTTGGTTGTGTTTGTTTTATCCATATTCTTACTCATGGACAAGACAAGCTTTCAACCAAAGCCATAAAGTGTGTCTTCCTCTTCCTCGATTATTCTCGACTTCAACAAGGTTATCGCATACTCTCCGACACACACGATACTTTGTCTTGTAGATGTCACTACATTTTTTTAGAATTATTCTATGCTCCCTATCACCCCGCTGCTCGATGTCATATCTCTAAATTCCTTTCTTATCCCATCTCGATACCACTATAATTCCTAATGAGTATCTAAATATCATTTTATCTCCATATTTTGCTTAATTTTTTAGTATTTTATGTTAAATATGTCATAATGCTCTAAATGTTCATCTTATGATTTGATCAACCATTGGCGGAGTACAAAACGAATGAAGCAAAAATCCCTAAAAATCTATCAACTCCGCTACAAAGATGCAAGAACTCAGGATTTTCACGATTTTGAATGAAAACAAAGCAAAGGATAAAAAATTGAAGAAAATAAGGAGAGGCTGAATTTGTATATTTTGTTCGCTATGACAAAGGAATCATTCATAGTAACGAATAAATGATCCTTAAAAGAAGACATCTAATGTCACGTAACAATGAGCATCACCCTCATCGTGATGAAGGTGCTCATCGCGGCAAAGAGATTATTCGTCGCAACAAAGGTGAAGATGGAAAAGATGCATGGCCTTAGGTACGTTGTGACGAAGTAGAGTTCGTCGCAACGAAGTGAAGAAACGTGAATAAGTGATTCGTGAGCTCATCACAACGATGCTCGGCGAGCTAGAGTAGAAATATTACCATTTTTAGCCCATCATTGGCCCATTAGTCGGCTATTACAAATTTCTATTTCACCAATGATTAGCACAAGCAACACTGGGAATTCTTTGGGTGCAAACACTTAAGGCTTCACTCTAGAAAAGGAAGAGAACTTGGAGGAAGAAGAAGAAGATTGAGGACAGTTATAGTATGATTCGATGCCAAATTTGTTTTATCTCTTCCCTTTTCCGTTTTTCTTTCTTTTGATAGTTGTAATTCCTTTTATACTAATGTTTTAGTTAGTTTTCTTAGGGTTTAGATGTAGACAAAGACATAAATGTATGGATTTCTCCTAATCTATATTGACTAATGTATTATTTTCACCTATGTGTTGAGTATTTCATTTATTCTTAATGTTTGTGAGTACTTGGCCAATATTTGCATGATTTGTGGCTTGATTTGAGACTGAGAAGTGATGATTAAGGTAGACCATGGATGATTTACCATCTAATTATCATGAGATAGAGATATAAATGAAATTATATGTGGTATTAGGTTTCTAGGGTTCATAGCACCCTTAGTCATGATGGTTTGAGGCAAAGATGCAGTATAACCTTTTCTAAGGGTAGTGTGTGGATGCTCAAGAGATATTCGCATGTACATTAGTGAAATCGTCATCTTCGTGATGAAATTGATCACTGATTAATTGGGTTAGGAGGTTCATACATGATTGTTTAGGTAAAATCTATGCCCTAAGGCTTTTTAGTCTTTATCCAGTCGTTGTAGCTAGGTCTTTGTATGCTAGATTAGTGTATTTTAGTCTTTTTACAGATTTTCCATCATCCAAATAGAGCCTAAGCTAGATTATAGTCGGTAATTAATAACTCAATCTGCGTGGGACGATACTCATACTTTCATTATATTATTTAAGGTCACGCATGCACTTGTTCACATAGGCGCATTACTCTCATATAACACGCCCGCTCTATCAAGTTTTTTGGGGATGCTACCTAGCCGCTATATTTGATCGATCGTATGTCACTCTACATGATAGTATCCTCATTCATTCTTTTTTCCAAACCAACCTCTCTTTTGCCTTCCCCCTCATGTCTTTGGTTGTGTTTGTTTTGTCCATATTCTTACTCCTAGGCAAGACAATCTCTCAGTTAAAGCCACGAAGTGTGTCTTCCCTAGTTATTCTCGACTTCAACAAGGTTATCGTTGCTACTCTCCTGATACACATCGATACTTTTTCTTTGCCGATGTCACATTTTTTGAGATCTCTTCTATGTTCCCTATCACTCACCCTCCCCATTCTGATGTCATATCTCTACCCCTTCTTTATCCCACCCTAGATACCTCACCTGTACCCCCGACTACTCCACCTCAACCATTGTGGGTTTATCTTAGCCGCCCACGTACTTCGATTGACTCATCTCCTATGGCATCCTCCTCCACGACGCCAGTATTACCGTCTTCCGTTGATCTTCCCATTGACATTCGGAAAGGTACTCATTCCTCTCGTAACCCCCATCATATTTATAATTTCCTGACTTATCATTGTTTATCTTCCCCATATTTTGCCTTTGTTTCCACCTTGTTTTCTGTTTATGTTCCACAAACTGTGCATAAGGCTCTAACCAATCCAAACTAGAAACAAACTATGGTTGAGGAAATGGATGCTCTACATTCTAGTGGCACTTGGGATCTAGTTACCTTACCTGCTAGCAAAACACCTATTGGATGTCGCTAGGTGTATACAGTGAAGATTGACCCCAATGGTCTGGTGGATCGTCTTAAGACTAGGTTAATTGCAAAGGGATACACTCAGGTCTATGGTTCTGACTACTATGATACATTTTCCCTTATCTCTAAGATTTCCTCTATTCGTTTTCTCCTATCTATGATTGCTATGTAATCTTAGCCTTTGTATCAGTTGGACATAGAGGTGGGATAATGGGTCGGCCCACTTTTGCCCATATTTTTTGAGAGCCGGACTAAGAAAATAAAGGCCCGAATATGCCCGCAAGCTATTAAGGCTTGGGTCAGGCTGACCCACTTGGCTCATTTTGGCCTGTTTTTTATTTAAATTTTTTAATAACTACATATTATTTTCTAATTATTGGGGAATATTAGTTTTCTATTATGAAAAAAAATATAAAATAGTTGTTTATAGAAGTAGTTATTAAATAATTGTTTTTGTTAAATGAAATAAAATAATATTACTATGAAAAATAATTTAAAATAAATATATAAATATAACTATAATAATTTATTTGTATAATCTTTAAGAACATAAGAATGAACTAAAAAATTATTTCAAAGAACTTTGTGTTACAAAATATAAAATTTGTAAAATTGTTATTTATTATTATTTTTAATATTTTAATGTTATGCCCATTTTGGCCCGTGGCCCGCCTAGGGTCGGGCTAGGCTAGCCAAAAGCGGGTTCAAATAAAAGTGGGTTGAATTGGCCCGACCCATTTTAGCCAACAACCCATCGGGCTCGACCCAATCCATAGTCGAGATTAAAAAAATGCTTTCACTACGAAGGACAGATGTGTTCATATGGAGCAACCACCGTATTGTTGTCTGGCGTGTGAGCTTTTGATTGGTACGCAAGCCATGCCGCCATTATACTGGGCTAAAGCAGCCCCTGCCTGTCACGGCTTAGTTCCATGGTTCAAGAGTTCAGATGACTGAGTACAATAGATCACCCTGGGCCATCATCATATGAATTGTGGTAGTACTATTTGATTGTTTATGTGGATGACATTGTTATCATGGGCAATGATCAGGATGGTATTTAGAGGTTGAAACAGTATCTCTTTAGTCACTTTCAGACTACGACTTAGGGAAACTCAAGTATTTTCTCGGGATTGAGATAGCTAAATCTAAATCCGGTGTGGTTATGAATAAGAGAAAGTATGCCTTGGAAATATTAAAAGAGACAAGTATGCTAGATTGAAAACTCAGAGACACCTTACGATCCGAACACTGCTCACTGTGACAATGGGAGCCTCTACGTGATCCGGGCGAGATATCGACGACTATGGAACTAAACTATCTCACCATCACTGACCAAATGCTTCCTTTCAGGAGCGCTGTTACCATTTCTCAACCACCATGTGATAGTCACTGGGATGATGTGATTCGTATCCTCTGTTATATTAAGAGAACATCAGGTCAAAGGGTGTTATATGAAAACAGATGTCACACCTAGATCGTTGGATATTGTGATGCAGACTGGGCAGGTTCACTTGCAGATAAACACTCAACTACTAGGTATTGTGTATTTATTAGTGGAAACCTAGTATCTTGGAAGGATAAGAAACAAGATGTTGTAGCCAAATCAAGTGCTGAAGCATAATAGCAAGCTATGGCTTTGGCGACATGTGAGCTCAAATGGCTAAGACATCTTTTTCAGGAGCTAAGATTTGGCAAAGATGAACAAATGAAGTTAATATGTGATAATCAAGCTGCTCTCCACATCGCATCCAACCCAATCTTGCATAAGAGGATCAAACATATAGAAGTGAATTGTCACTTCATCATAGAGAAGATCGTATCAAGATGCATGACTATTAGTTTTGTTAACTCGAGTGACCAACTAATAGATGTGTTCACCAAATGTATCCAGACTAAGTACATTGTAACAAGCTTTTAGTACATTTGACCTATATCCTCTTGTTCAGGGGGAGTGTTGATTATCATTTAATATTCTCTATATTCTTTAGTTTATCTCTTACATTTTGTATATTATTCTCCTTCCTTTTACACTTTATTTGTTTCCTTTTGTATATATATGTCTCTATACAATTTAATTCACTCATTCAATAAAAAAAAAAACATTATTTTCTTCTCTCATTTCACATAATATAATTAAATTGACAAGACAAGAGGTGGGAGAGGCATAAAATAGTCACCGAAAACATAGTAGCACTGGGTTTTCCATTCAGGTAGCTTTGTGTAATAAAATAGAGGATGAAAGACATTGTTGCATGCAGAGTTGTAGGACAATATCCATCTTTTATCGATCTCTCTATATGATAGAGCATGTATTCCAGGTTGTTAGATTATTATGGCAATTGTATATTTTCCTTTTTAGTTTTGTATAGCTTAGCTTATATAAGGTCTCACCTTGTGATCAGAATTTAGCTTTTTCATATACAAAGACTCAAGTCTTTTCTTTCACAGATCGTGAAATAGGTTCTTCGATTTTTTTCTTCCGCTACTCTCATGGTCTAGGCATTATAGCCACCGTTTATCTTATTTTTCCGACAAACACCACCGTTTGCTCTTTATTTCCTACCTTCACAAGCCTAAACCACTACAGCCATTTGGGAGATCCACGAGATGATCACACCGATGTGCAAAGCAGGAAGTCGAAAAAGCCCCCACGCGACCACCTAAAGTCCGAGCTGCGGGTCCCACACGCCCACCCGCACCCGCAGCCGCCGATCCACTTTCAGCAAGACAGCACTCCGAACCACAGGCCACGTCGCCCAAGTCCGACCCATCAGTCACTCGCCTCCGACCGTCGCTTGCGCTCGCGCCCGCCACCCGCGCCCACAACCCACGCCTGACCACTCACCACGCCAATAGTTGACCACGCCCACGCCACCATTAACCATTGATCGAATCACTGTGTGTATTCGACTTATTTTCGTCTCGTCTATTTTTTCGACGAATTTAGATATGCCAAGTGATGAGATTTCTCATCTAATTCATGTTATTTTTTATGGAGATAAATTTGCCCAATGGTCTCAAGCCATGCCCAGTTATCTCAAAGGCCATAAGCTATGACTTTATGCCTCTAGTGACCGTCCTATCCCAGAAAAAGTGGACAAAGAAACCGATTCTGCCTATGTCATTCGGATTGAGGATTGGGAAAGTGCTAATCATCAAATCATCACTTGGTTTCGTAATACATCTATTCCATCCATTGTTGATGAGTTTGACAACATTGATATTGCCAAAGAAGCTCGGGGACTTACCGGTTACCCCAGATAAGTCGACGTAGTGGTGCTCACAACTTCAAGCTTCACACGCAAATCTTTATCGATTCGTCAGAACTGTGTCGCGGATTACTCAGATATCACAAACACCAAATCCATTTGGGATCACTAATTGCATCCAACCACCCTTCCACTCGTCGACACCAAATTAATATGTTCACCGTGAACAAGGACGACTATTTCAGCTTTAATGGGCTTCAGGATGAGTTTGAATTAGCCGAAGTCATATTCTACATCGTAATCCTACCAACAATCTCACAAGCTATTCATAAATTAGTTGATGATAGACACGCTTCGGGACCGATCCATTTTCTATCCGCTGTATCATGGTTCTTGCTACGAGCCATTGCTCTCAGATCGCTACTCCCTGCTTCTACCGCTTCATCTACCTATGTTTCCAAAAGCAAAGGGAATAATGACAGATGACATAACAATAAGAGGTTTCTTCTTATCTGTAGTTTAAGTAAGAACAAAGGTCATTCCGTTGAAACCTATTACACTGTTAGAGTATCTCTTCATAACATCAAGCAGCCACCTGGCCAATTATTAGTACATGGACTCTCATTCCAAGTCTAGTCCTGCCTCATCTCTCTCTATAGCAGATCTACAGGATATGGTTAATCAGGTTCATCTTCCATTTTCCAATGCATCCAACATTACCCTTTCTATGATATCAGGATAGGTGTCCTTCTCCCATTGTTCACAATCAAACTCCTTATGATATGTTGTTTGGTTCTTCTCCCTCTTGCGGACTCCTTGGGAGTTCCTGACGTGTCTCGTTTGCTCTTCTTAAAGATCATTGTTAAACAAACTTCGCCTCGCTCAAGCCAGGTCGCTTTTCTGGGTATGGAATTGGTCAAAAGGCATAGTGTTGGTGATCCCATTAGTAAACGTCTCTGTGTTTCTATGACATGTGGCTCAACACAAAATGTTTTATCAACTACCTCATGTTCCTATTTCCCCATTCCCTCTATTAATCCTCTCTCTGACCTTTTTCCTAATGAGTCTCCCACTTCTATGTCTGAGCACCACCCCCCCCACTCCCTGGCCCCAGCCTCCTCTATGTCCGATGTTCCTTCTCATGCATCCGATGGTTCTCGCACCGAACATCGACGGCTCTACCGACATCGTCAACTGTGGGATCCCAATGTCCTTCGACTCATGCACTCGTCACCTATCGGGTAACTACTCTTCATTCTCACCTTTGTAATCCACATTTCTTACCTCGCTTCTCCATGAACCTAGAATTTTCGTGAGGCTTCCTCTCTAACCCTTTACATAGTTAGTTATGAAAGGTGAAATGATGCACTGCGATGTAAGACTGCATCATGGGATCTGGTCGACTCCTCTGAAGAACCAAGCATCGTTGTAAATGGATTTATAAGATCAAGACTCGATCGGATGGCACTGTTGATCGCTATAAGGCTCGCCTTGTTGCCGGAGGTTTTACTCAGGAGTATGAGATATTATGAGGAGACATTTGCTCATGTGGCTCGACTTTCTTTTATCATGACTCTTATTGCCATTTTTGCGGCTCGCAAATGGCCACTCTTTCAAATGGATGTCAAAAATGCTTTTTTTGTAAAACCCGAGAAAATTCTAATTTTCGAAAATTGCAGAAATTGGGTACTTCGGGTCAAAATCCAAAATTTTCTAAATCTCGAATGATCTAAACTGACTTCACCGTTGAATCATCTCGCAAAATCAGCTACCGCACGGCTACCTCGTCGAATTCCAGATACCGGAATTTCACATTTTCGAGGCACCGGGTATCGGTGCCCGTGTCGGTGTGGGGTGCCGTGTAACAGCTTGTGAGAGACATGTGATGTGACAAAAGTCACCTACTACATATACCTATGAGACACATGTTGCATGATTAGTGAGAGGATGGAGATGAATGACTTAGATTAAGCCATGTGTCAAAAAGCTTTTAAAATCAAACTAAATGACACAATGAGAATTAAGTGAAAAGATAAAAAATAAAGACAAAATAAGTCCTCATGTTCTCCATTTGCTGGAAACGGACAGTGAGGGGGGTAGTGACTGGTTTTAGAGAGAGAAAGTGTGATGACTTATCTCTAGATTTCCCGGCTTTCGGACCGTCGGTTCTTGTCGGGCCAAGAAGCAAAGTCGATCTACGCTACAAGGGCTACACGTGGACACCGATTTTGTGGAGTTCCGACAACTCCAAAAGGTAGGGATCTTTTCCTACTTGCTTTATTCTTTGGCTAAGAGCCATGTGAATGGATAGAGATGTTCTGAGGCCGAATGACCGTGTGTTTTTCAGTTCCAACGATTGGGATTGAGTGAGAAAATCCCTATTGTGTGGCCATGAACAATGCCGAGCCTAGGGTTTCACTGTTCACGTGATTTGTGTGTGATTTTTGTGTTGTTAGGTGATTCAAAATGAATTGCTTGAATTGTTATTAGCCCATGTGAGCTAATTTTGATGTTATTGCCATGGATTAAATGACATGATGTATGTGAATTAATTTTTGTTAATATATGCATGTAAAATATATTAGCATGAATTGTTTGGAAATTACATAATGCATTCCAAATGCACCGGGGCACCCTAGAACGATAGGTGTGAGTGCATGACATGAAATTGAAAGAAAAATGAAAATGGTTATAAAAGGAATTTCAAGGAAGATTTTCAGAAGAATTGCCTTGGAGAGTTGTCAAATAGTTCATCTCGAAGGCTGACCCATAACTGTTTCGGAAAAATTACCCAGTAGTTCGCCTCGGAGGATAGTCCAATATATTTGGCTGCAAACTCCTATTAAGTTTTCGGTAACAAAACCTTTTGTTTTGAAAACGTATTTTTCACATTTGGCTTAGGCATGTGAGTGGAGTCGCAGACTCTCGGCATACGGATCGTACAGACATTCAAGTAGGATCATGTATTTTCTTGAGTGTGTTTCGTCGCCATTACATGTGCACTTAAAGGAGTAACCATGTAGAGATTATCACTTCACTGGCATTGCTCACCCTATCGGTAGATCATTATTTGCGTGATTTAGTGAGTGTAATGAGGACGACGTCATTAGAGGCCGCTGTAGCAAAGCCGACCGTGGCTTTTGTGATTTATTTTATAAACATGTATTAGAATGCTACCGATATATGTTTTGACAAGAGTAATGTAATAATCCTCGAACTATCAGAATATAGGTGTTGTATTTTGTGAGTACGATGCATGGGCCCAAGTGGCCATTTTTACTCACATGTGGACCCGGTGTGATCGTTGTACAATGTTGAGACAAGTTGTATCTTGGGTAGAGCTCCCCGTACAAAGGAGACTTCATTCTGCCATTAAATTCGAGTCTTGAAAAGGGACCTAGACTGAGCTGGCCGGGTTACCCGACATTCACGAATATTCTGCAGGTTAACGGGTTATTAACGGACCCCCGGGAAATGGGGCGTCACATTTCTTAATGGTGAACTCGTGAGGAAGCTCCACATGAAGCTTCCTCCCAGTTACTCACCCCAGGTTCCTCACGTAGCATGTCGACTATGGCAGGCACTTTATGGTCTTAAACAAGCTTCTCGAGCATGGTTTGCAAAGTTTAGTTCTACTATCTCTCAGCATGGTTTTTCAGGCAATTCTTTTGATACAGCTCTTTTTCTGAGACGGTCTGATCATGGTATTACTATTCTCCTCTTGTATGTCGATGATATGATTATTACAGATTTATATGCAGTGGTATTCATATCTAAAGCACTTTCTTTAATATCACGGAAATGAAAGATTCGCCCTCTTAATTACTTTCGTGGTCTAAAAGTTTCTTCTTCTGCAGATGGTTATTATCTTACTCAAGCCAAGTATACTTTCGATCCGATTTCTCGAGCCAGTGTCACTGATAGCAAGATAGTCAGCACACCTATTGAATATAATTGTCGCCTCAATTCTTATGATGGCGAATCACTATCTGATGCTACTCTCTATAGACAGCTTGTTGGGAGTCTAATCTATCGCACTATTACTCGCCCTGATATTTCCTATGCAGTTTCACGTGAATAAATACATTACACTCCCAGATCTCCTCATTACACAAGTTCTCGTGATTCTTTGATATCTAAAAGGCACCATATTTGATGGTCTTCATTTTTCTTTCCATTCTTCCTTAACTCTTTTAGGCATATTCAAATGCAGATTGGGCAGGTGATCCCACTGATCGTCGATCTACTACCGATATCAAGCTTTCCGGTGATTCTTTATCTCGGAGAAGCAAGAAACAAAACAGAATTGCTCGCTCCAAAGACCGGAAGCACATAGAGACCGACAACTATTGCAGCCTAAACTTATTCGGGTTATGCTACAATACACAATCTTGGTGTTAACCGTCTAATCGTAACTAAACTTCACTACGATAATCTGCCGCTTATTCAAATCGCTTCATACGACGCTTCCATGAACATACTAAACATATCGGTATTTGATCGTTACTTCATTCATCATCCGCTTGCAAGACACCTGGCCCCGCTGCTTCATCTCGTGATCAAGTACCGACATCTTCACCAAACCTCTTCCTCTAAGAACTTTCAGTGATCTCCAAACTCATAATGGTTTCTTTTAACCACCATGAGTTTGAGGGATGTTACTATTATGACAATTGTATATTTTCCTTTTAGCTAGATACTGGGTTTATATAAGTGTCTCACTCAGACTGTAATTCTTAGTTTTTCATATACAAAGACTCAAGTTTTTCTTCACAAGTAACGATGGATTGGGTATTATGGAGCATTAAACTGATATGGATATGAATTTTAGCAAGAGCGGGTAAGATGTTAATTTTACCCTAATCATGACAGTGGGATTTGCTAGTAAGGGTTTTTGATGGTCACAGGCCTCCAAAGATTTTGAAAGTGGTGTGTAGGGTGGTGTTGGCATTGTCTGCGACAATGGGATCGATGGCATCGAAAGTGAAGACGAAGGTAGAGACAAAAGTGGATAGCGAAGGACCTAACAGAGGTAGAGGTAGAAGAAGAGAGAAAGAGGAAAAGAGGGCTTAATACTTGACTAATTAAATAATGATACGCGACGACATAATAAATCTATATCGTTGTAATAAGTTAACTTCTATGTTCAAGAATAATCGACAAGCACTACAAACAAGAGTTCGATGTAATCTTAAGTGATTTAAATAAATGTAGGTTTAAACAATGTGTAATCCTCATTTTTAAATAACAATTTAAATAAAAACATTCCTAACTAATGTTAACTATTGCACAACCAATTATTCTTCAACTTTAAATCTTAAATCATTTCTTCTAAATAGAAAAGACTTCATAAACTTGTAATTTATTTTCAAATACTCTGAAAAGATGAGATTAATAAAAAAGATTTGTGAAGTAGATTATTTCACCTCAATAAAACAAATTATGCCTGGTTTGTATTACTAAATTCTCCCATTTTTCTAAACGTAAAACCATCCTGATATTTGCACTCATTTTTAGTTAATTATATCGATTTGTCCAAAGTCAGGTTGCCGAGGAAGATTACACATGTGGGCCCCACAATTACAATTTCTTTTTCTAGATAGTTAAATTTGTTTGAAATCCTTATGATAAAAAATTAAAAAAAATTCCAATTTTCACCTTATCAAATTGGTTCGAAAATCATAATTCTGATTTCAGCCACTCTCGAAATTATTCCGTGTATGTTAGCACTTGTTATTTCTTAATCCAAAGTTTTTTGGGATCGATTTGCTTGTGCCTGTTTAGTTTCTATCATTAATTTTAAAAACATAAAAATAAAAAAAAAATCATTTGGTGGTTTTTGCAATTGGTTTACCATCAGAAAAACTAAATACGTTCCCCGTAATTTTCTTGTTATTGTGTTTCAAAACCAAAAACAGTATTACCAAACGTACCCTTAGAAGAAGCGATAGATGAGAGATCAAACGGTGAAGATGCGATCAAATATGCGGATCATCATACACCTTAGCAACACCCAAGCATGTTTCCCCTCCACTGGCAATTCCGTGATAAAAGTACCATTTAAGAGCCTAGGCGGAGTCGCGTCGCCGCATCGCAATGACAACGCAACTCCTGAACTTTACACGTAATTTTCCAACAGCTGCACACCAATCAGAACCCAACACGTGTCTCCAACTTGCATCCCAAGAAATGCATAACTGACCTCATCTTTTTTCCCCTCTTCAATGTCCCCCACTAACCGTACTTTCCGTTACCGGCCACCGTCGCCGGCTCTACTTCAGGACTCCGGTGGAAGTCGAATGATTCTTTCACCATTTTCTTTTCCTCTACTTTATTCTTCCAATCAAACTATTTTTAATCATTTCTTTTTCAGGAGGTTATTCCCTTGAAAACCCATCACTATATTTGGTTTTAAAAAGTGATTTTGGAATTAAATCATAAGAAAAACGAAACGCTTTCTTGTTGTTATCACTGTGTTTGATTTGGGCACAACGCGTGTCAAGAACCCACTTCGGAAAAACACTTTCTTCTTAGTCCTTTTTTTTGTTTTTATCTTTCCGTGATTTTGGTAGCTACAAACAGCTTTCTTAAAGCATAATCTGTGTTTTGAGAAGCAAAAAATTGTTTCCCAAAAACAGAAGGAAAGTGGAAAAACAGAAGCTCTGTTGTCTCTTCTATTTGATCTCAATCTCAAGTAGAATTTACATTTCCCGAACCAAAAAGAGGGGAAAAAAAAAAACAAACAAAAGGGATCGAACAGGAAAGATGACTTCAACAGAAGAAGAACACCGGAAAATTTTTCCTGCAAAGAGGACAACAAGAACAACTAAGAGCTCACTGGTTTTGCTCTAAGGACTCATGAGTGTGTTGAGTTTCTCCGTCATGGCTTGTTTCTGTTTCTTCATGATGATTCGTCTCTTCTTTCACCTTCTCACCGATTTTCTCCGCTTTCTCTTCCTCCGTCTTCTTCCCGCCGTCGATCTTCCCATTGTTATCTTCGAAAGAAGAAGCTCTACTCGACATGGGTGTGGCCAAGAACCTCGGCTTTTCATCTCCGGCCATTATGACCACAATCTTCTCCTCATACACCACTGGCTCTAATTCCTTCCGTCAAAGATTGCCTTGCCTTCGCCGTCGCTCCACGTCCTTCTGCCACTGCCTCGCCATGTCGTCCAATGCCCATTAGAAAACCTCCAGTAAGAGCAAGCAAGTATCAAAAGCGCAAAAGCAATCAGACCCAGCATGGCGGCTAAGCCTCCGAAGAGGTACGGCACCGGGGAATGCCACGGCGACCTCTGCACGGCTGCCGGCGACGCTGCTGCTGCTGCTGCTGTTGCATTGAAAGTTGCACCGGTTCTCATCTTCTACTTTTGGAAGGCGTTTTAAAAGGATTGTATTGAATAAGGAAATGCTGAGGAAGGAGGGGGAGGTAATGAGAAATGGAATGGATTTGTTTGGTTTCTTATAACTAGGATGAGAGAAAGAGAGTTCTTAGTTATTACTCTTTTTTTTTTTCTTTGGGGTGGGGCAGGGGGTTCAGACATACAGATTTATTGGGGTGTGAGGGGGTATGTGGTTAGAGGGGAGTATGATACTCGGTGCCTGGGGGTTGTTTTCCATCTGAGTGTGAGTTTTGGTGGATGTGTGTTGCCCATTTCTGTGTGCTGGTGGGGACCACCAATGTTTTTTTTTCATGTCCCTATCCACATATATTTAAAATTTCATAGTTTATAAATAATTAAATCCCTAATTTTATGAGATGAGAAATGATTCAGTAAATGGTAATTTGAATAAAAGATTCTTTTTTTGAAAACCAAATTTCCAAAATTTAAGCCTTAATTTTAACAAAAATATTCTCATTATTCTCTTGTAAAACACCTCTTTTCAATATATTATTAAATTAAGAAGTGGCATCTTCTAAGAATGATAAAATATGTTATTCTTCTGTTTTAAGATGGTTAGATTTCCATAAATGTTTTGCTTATTTGAGGTTGATGAATTTCAAATATTTTTAAAAGTCTCACTCAATGATATAAGAAATCTGAAATGGAAACTGAGATTTTTGTATCTCAAATCTTCTAATAAAAAATTTTTTGTCCCATCTTAATAAAAGATTTTTTTTAAAAACAAGAGAGTGAAGATTTAAAATTAATAAATTATTTCTAGATATTTCTTTGATCTTATTTTATTTATTTCAATCACTTATATAAAAATAAATAAATAAATTGAAAGCATATAATTTTGTAACCAATTTTGAATATATGTAACTTTTATGCTCAAAATCCTAACGTTTGGGTTTTAGAAAATTAAGCATCATAAAAATAAAAATAAAAGAAACAAAAAAGTAAGAAAATCCAAAATGTGTTTAGATTTAGTTAATATTTTTATTTTACTTACTTTAACTCTTTTATATAGAAAGACTCAAACCACTCTTTTATATAGAAATTAAATAATTAAAAATATAAATTATTTTACTTTTTAAGAATCAAACTTATTCAACATTGTTAGAGTTAGATATTCAACATTGTTAGAGTTAGATGACTTGAATTCTTATTCGATCTACCATATTATGTTTTAGATGGGTATTTTTTCGGTTCTATCTAAATCTTAAATATACAAATATGTTATGTTTTAAAGATTTTTGGGGGCCCATAAACCAACAGTTGACTCACAACATCCTCTTATATGGTACCAAATACCAAAATTAAATTATTTTACTTTTTAAGAATCAAACTTATTCAACATTGTTAGAGTTAGATGGCTTGAATTCTTATTCGATCTACCATATTATGTTTTTAGATAAGTATTTTGCGCCTTATTCAAATTTAATATACAAATATGTTATGTTTTTAAGATTTTTGGGGTCTATAAACTAATTATGCAAAGTACAATCCATTCTGAGGCTTTTTTTCTTTAATAAGATCTTCCACAAAATTATGGTTTTTCTTTTCTTTTATACTTATTTATTCTTTGATTAAAATTTTTTAATAATCACATAATCAAATTATTCAACTTGACTTAAAAATCAGTTTTCTTTTTTCCAACTTCTAAATATGGTATTTAAATTCTTATCTCAAATTTATTATAGGAATTTGTGGGATTTTTCTATAATGTAAATGAAACTCTTCATTTATCTTTCCTCCTTGTGATATTTGATAATATTACAGAAGTATTCAACTATTTCCCATCTGGCAATTCCAAGTGGCGCTGACGTGGAGGATGAATATAAAAGAAAAAATATATATCATGAGAAAAAGGAAAATAGATTATTCAGATAGGAGAAGATATGGCATGTAAACCTGACACTGTCTTCGTTATCACTATTAGACTGTCAAAATATACCCAAGAATATGAAATCATGGGCCTTAATTTTAATTTTAGAGTAATGCATTATTAATTATTATGGCCTAAATCAAACAAATATTTATATAAATCGATAATCGGTTAATCTATGAGATGGGTCCTTCAGGAATGAAAAGAGGGTCCAACGTCAATAAAGACTTAACTCAAACTACTAAACTGCCGATTACGTGAGCGTAAACGAATCAAAACCAACCTGAAATCACTAACTGATCCAGTGGTAACCAACTATCTTAGTTATTCAGCCGAAATAACTTGCATTGGTTTACCAGCTGAGTATCGTAATACCCAACTAGAGCTACTCTTAAGTTTAATCGAGTTTTACTATTTTAATAATTGAGTCAATTTTGAGTAGTTCAACTAGTTTTCGAGTCAAGTTTTAAACATCTGAGAAATAAAAAATAAAAAAACTCTAATCGAGTTCGACCTTCAAGTTTTTTAATCAGAATGAAATGGGAAATGACTCTATATCGACTGGCCCATCAGATTACACTCATGAAAGACAAAGTGGAATAGGTATAAGGATTTAGAGTCTTTGTTGGATAAATCTGATGGCTATATATATAATGTGAATACAAAAATTAAGAGCGTTAATAATTCTTAAAAATAATTATTTTATTCTTTGACATTTATTTACTATGTATATTGTTTATTATTATGGTCTTTAGATTTATCATTTACATTTGAGTTTAGATTTTTACATGTTTTAAATGAAATCATTTTTAAAAACAAAATACTTGTACAAAATTATTTTATTTAAAATCTAATATTTTTTTAAACAAAATACTTTTAAAATTTAAAATTATAAATAATAAGTTACTTACTTATCTTTTTGCCTTCGGAGTCTCAGAATTCTTGGCATCCTGGAGAATTTTGCATCCTTGAGAGAGAAAGGAATTTGAAAGTGAAATCTTGGATTCAATCCATGCACCTCTATTTATTTGCCTAGGAAATTGGAAAATTATGAGCTGTATGGATGTAAACGTTTTGATTTATTAATCAAATAAAATAATAATAATGATTATTTATTTTGCAAAGAAAAAAACAAAGTAAAGTGGTAATCCACATGATGAATAATATGAAACCAATTAACACAGGCAGTTATGGTGGAAGAGAGAAGCAAACGCAAATGATAAAAGAAAAGATAAAGATAGTATTCACTATCATTAAAGAGAGCGGCACACCTCGAAGCTCCGTCATCATCGATGATTTCATCTCATACAAGCCTTCTTGGAACCCATCATTCAATTGGTTATTCTTCATCATTTATCGAACAGGAGCTAATACGCAAATATTATTTTGGTTTAAACTTTTTCTTATGACCACTGATTCATACCGGCAGATCCCAACCAATTCAATCTTCGGCCGGAAATGGATCGAATCAACGATTATTAGAAAAATCTCAATTTACAAATTCAATTTTTTGCAAAAGTGTCTGGGATGTTAAAAAATTAAAATTTTATTGAAAACGTTTTGAATAAAAATATTACTAGATATGAGTTTAATAGTAATCCAACCTTTCCACTCTTAGAAACATTCTAACATTGTTTCACTAATATAAGTTTCTGAAAGAAGGTTGAAAAAAAATAACTTAAAGTTAACATATCATTTAAAAGAGATAACAAGTTTATATTTTTTGCTGCAAACTACTGGTCTTGTATCAAGATATATGAACTGTTTTATTCAATTTATTCTAAAGCCACATTTTTTTGTATCATAGCAGAATCTGTTTCTAAGGAGTGATAATGACTTGATACCCGCTGTTCACGTTTTAACTATGAGAATCTTAAAAGATACAAAATCACTGATCTTGAACTGGAAACCCCTCTTATATGGTAATGCTATGTAATTAAACCTATTTTCTTTTTTTTTTGAAATATTGAGTATTCTACTCGAGACCAAGGCATGATGAACAAAAGAAGCTATATTTGAAGATACATTTAATTAATTAATTTAATTAAAATCACAACTCATTCTTTCTTTTTCTTTTTCTTTTTCTCTTTCCTTTCATCTGTTCATCACCTTGTGATTTAAATATCAAATTATTGCCCACTAATAGATAATCTCTGAGAGATCATGTTTAATCTATTGACAATCTAGAGTGAAAGATGTGATGTACATCTGATTTATATCAGCGTCTCATCTTTTAACATACTTCATTACTTTTTGGCCTTTGCCAGGGTACATATCGTTAAACCCTCTATAATTAACTAACCTCATCTTTTCCTATTTTAATCGCAAACTGTGGAATTATTGTAAATTCTTGATCTGAATCATGCTGTGAAGAAAAAACAAAATATCATGGAGAAAGGAAATAAAAATATCATGTTTGATAGATGACAGATTCAAGCCCTCCGATACTTTAAACGAATAACAAAATCTCATATTATGTTGTTGAACTCCATATTGAAAATGATGATGATAATTATGTTTGAAAACAATAAAAAACCATCATTTTATTATGTTATTAGAAACAATCCTTTTTACTCTTTCATGTTTTTGAACGAATTAACGAGTGCTTTTATGTTTTCTTTCATGTTATTATAAACAGTAACAACAGGGGTTTCGCACATGATGTTATATAGTGTTTACCATTCTTCAAATTGATTAAAAGAAAAGATAAAAGATTATCGTGGTGTTATATATATATATGTTTTAAATTCTTGTTTGAGATCCGAACCCAAAATATTAGTAAATGCTGTTTTAAGAAGTCTGATGCAATAATGAGATCAAATAAAATGCAAAGCAGTGACGATTGTGAAGAATGAAAGGTGAGGAATATTTCCAATATTTAGATCATGTTTTGTATATAATGAATTTACGGTTCCACACAATTTCGATTCTTCTTCCTTTTTCATATTATGAAACAACCATAATAATAATAATAATAATAATAATAATAATAAGAATGATAATAATAGCATCTCAGGTGGGTCTAATAATACATTGATCAAATTAGTTTGGGAGGTTTGACTAAGAATTTTCCAAGTCAGTCATCATCACCCACTCCACTCATCACCACTCAGAGGCTTCTCTCATGCAGGCATGTTCCATTTCACACACTAATCGGGGTCTGATTTAAAAAATATGAGATATATGATATATAAAAAGATGAAAGAGATATATAGTCGCTACATACATATTACATATCAAAATTCTTTTTTAAACATGAGAGCTGTTGAATATTTATATGATTAATAATAGATCTAATCATGCAAAGCACAAGAAATTACCACATTATACATATGATGTTTAAAATTTTCCTTTGAATCGAGAAAATTAAAGTAAGCTGATTTTATTACAATCAAACTGTTTCAAAACATCGATCGTATGACTTGAGATTTAAACTGTTCAAACACTGATCTCAAAATTTTATATAACTAAAATATGTTTCAAATATACCATTCCGATTTTATAATTTAAACGTCAGCATTATCATTTTATTCAAGATTTTTAAACGTTGTTTAAAACACTACTTCAAAATGATAACCAAAACCGTCTTCAAAACACCCACTTTTTAATCTTACATCATGTCTTTAAAACACTACTCATATTTGACTGGTTCATTTTTTAAAAATATTAACATCGTAAATTTTACATCGAACGCGTTTTTAAAACATCACTTAGACTGAGATCTAAAACTGCTGTTTTCTAAAACATCACCTTTGTGACTTGATATCAAATCACGTTCTGAAAACACGATATCTATGACGCCATATATCATCAATACATATTCATAATTATTATTTTTGTAATCTTATTTTAAATAATATTTTTAAAATAATATATTATTTTAAAATATCTCAAAGCCTCCTCTTGGATTTAAATATTTCCTTTGTCGTTTGTTTGAATGATATTATAAATATAAAGAGGCCTAGATGATGGCAAGTTGTTCCACCTCAATCCCAATCATGATCGCCTTATCGTTTTCAGATCCCACTGGTTTGTCACCCTTCCACCTCAATCGTGAATTTATGCCCCAATATAACACAAATGATCCAACACACCTGTTTTTGCCTTATCAAAGTCTTATGATCAACACGAAACAATTTCATTGTAAATACCGCCCAATCTTATTATATGCTGATTTCATAAATCAACTTCTTTTTTCTATTGAAACACTTTACTGGTTACTTTAATCTAGTTTTAGATCCTGTTATTGATAAGATATATATATTAAATTGTTATTAAAACTCCATAATTAATATATCTAAAGTGTTCCAGACAGTTTTCATTTTTAATTTGCATTTTTTAATGAGTGTTCTATGCTATGATAGTCTTCCAATTTTTTCTTCTAATTAGAATTCCTAACTATGTTCATTCATCAGGTTCTTATCTAATTAGAAATGCCTCATGTCACACATGTTAGCTGAAAAAAATTCTTCCACATTTTTAATTGAAAGCTCTATTTTCATATTTGAAATAATAAAATTAATATTCACTGAGTAGTTTTTAGATTCAACAAAAAAATCCACTTGAGATTCTTTTTTGGCTATATTATAAACCTAAATAGAATTTATAATATATATATATAGTAGTTTTGGCTGATCCAAAAAACACACAAACTCATATCACATGCAAAGTGCTACAGAAAATGGGCAACAAAAAGATATTAAGGATAAAAAGATAAAAAATCTTTTCAAGCTCTTATTTATTTCATCTTTAACTCATGAGAATTATCACATGCAATAGATGATTAAACTTACATGTTTACCTTTCTTTAAACCATACTGATTAACAACTACTCTGATATCAACAATGGGTAATTTATTATCTGAAAAACAAAACTCCGATATTATATTTAAAGCCTCTATGATAAAATTTTTTTAAATTACTGATAATTATTTGTTTAACATCAACAAACATATTTAAACTTTGATTAAAATACATTATTTCACATTACATTAAACTGATATTCTATGAGGACTTTATTTATTTGATACTTAATATCGATATTTAATTTCCCGCTAATTTTGATATAATCCTGACGGTTGCAAAAACAACATACATAAAAAAGAAAATTTATCAAAAATTTAATACTATAGAAAGAATTTATTATGTTAAAAAATAAATAATATATGCATTAGTTTTTTTATTTTTCAGTATTGTTATTTTAAAACTTGATAATATTAGAAATACTTTAAAAGAAAATCAGAATTTGAATTGTCAAACTCTTCAAAAGGAAGTAATAAGATTGCAAGGAATGTCCACTTTGAAGTGAACTCAATATTCCTTCTGTCGTTACTGTAATTGAGGTTTTAATAGATTATAACTCTAATGTTCAAGATCTGTTTTTAAGATAATATTTAAAGATCCATATTATCTTAAAAAACATAATCTTTCTCTTAATAATTTGAGAAACATTTATCGCAAGATTTTAATCCGTTTGGTTTTAGTTGAATTATGTTAATGGGTTGAGATATAAGAGCAAAAGATGTTATATTTCTACAGGTCAGTTATTCTTTTCAAACCAGACATTAGAAAACAAATAGACTGTGATTCCTTTGTTGGTGAAGGGTTCTCAAATTGGAAGAAAAAAGAAAAATTCAACATTCACATTGGAGGCCCCTTTAGTGTTCATAATAAGGCTCTAAAAGGCACTTTATTAAACTGAAAGCAATATCAAAACAATTTTATGTAAAAAAATTAATCTAACTAGTTCATGGAGACTGAATTTGTAATGGGACGGCATTGTATTCTGATTCTTAAGGTGCACTGTATTTCTCATGTCTCATCAATTACACTTAGTAATGAAAGAATTAACATCTGTCCTGCCTTTGCATATGATGCCACATCAGATTCGGTATCTCTTAACTCTGATTTTTTATCATCAAGGACTTACTTAAACTATGAGATCAATGAAGAAAATTCAGAAAAACCATCACCATATGGTGTCAACTGTTCTTTATAGATAGTCTTGAGTCCTCATCACAAATTACACAAGTTCACTGTTATCAAATATATTTACATTAATAGAAACAAAATTCAAAAGTCAACATCGAAGATCTTATCTTTAATGTTTAAAACTGATTTGACGAACCTAGAAAAGTGCCACGGTTCAATATCATCTATTTTGATCAAAGCACAAACATGAACCCAAGGACTTTTACAAAATAAGATGAGTTGATTATATTTTGCAATGATATAATTAAGAATATTTGAAGATATTTATTATTTATATAAATGAATATCTAAATTATTTAAAAATATGTGATATAAATGTTTGATAAGAAACATATTAATAAGAAACTGATTATATAATATATATTTAATGATATAATGTTATAATTTTTTATTAATATTCAAAATAATTACAACCATAGATAAAAAGGAGTTCGCCTCGCAGCCTCCTTCCAAGCCCAAATCACACGAGCCTTCATTATTTCGATTTAATTTTTTTAATATGCCTTTGAATCTACTAAGTCTTTCGGTCCAAAAACACGCGAGCTTCCATGCGATCAAACCGACGCTTATTTCGAACTTTTACAAAAATGGGAAGAAGAAGGATCCCGCGCTCTTCATCCGTCACCACTGGCGCCAAAAACGCTTCATCTTTAAAATGTTTGATTTAATCCACCACTGTGGTCTCGCCCACAGTTTGACTTATTATCATCACTCATCCGCTTCGTATTGCCTAATTCTTTGAAGAATTTAAATGAACGCGTAGATGCCCTGTCAGAACTTTTTACACTGCATTTTATCTAAACAATCATAAAACTGAGGGCTGAAAGCTGGAAAACATATATATGAAGAGTATATTCTATTTAGCTGGTCCAGTCACAAGATATATAATTTAATCATATATTTAAAGCCACGATTCTTATATAATGATTTAATGGTTTCAGTTACAGAGTACTGACAAACCTGAGCCAGACATTGAATTCTTAGATCCTTTACATATCATATTATTTCATGACACAGATACACTATTCCACACAGATTTGGCAAACACTGAATGAGAGAGATATAACAGGCTGGTTATTCAAAGGAATTGGCACAACATCAATTAGGTGTCATTACACATTTGAATGTCACTTAATAAGAGTGTCAGCATCATGCAGTGAGTGTCACCACTGAACAGAGGCCAAGACTTTAATCTTCAAACAGTATGTACACTCAATCAGAGGGGTTTGTTCATTCTATCAATCCAGCACAAGACAAAAGCAATTTATATGTGAATAATTGACCTATCATTATTTTCTTTATCACATTCAGATTTATATGAACTGACACTGAACATAAAGAAAATAAAGTCTTAGAAACAAGATTTTGGCCCAGCAAGATTAGAAACGATTTTATATATAATTTATACAATACTTCAACCTTCATTCACTTGAAAGATCCCATTATCAGTCCTAAACGATGGTTTTTAGAATTAAAGGAACATATCACTTAGCTAAGACTTTACCAGTGTACAATTTATCGAGGCGTAGGGACAATTTTTGGGGCCTGGTTTGCCTAGACAAAGAGATGTCTAGAGAAACAAAGGCATTCGCCTATTTCATCTGACAAACTCAAATACAAAATGAAAACAAAATGAAAACTAAAACCAACTGGTTTAAACCACTGAGTAAATCAAAATGGATCTTATAATCAAAGTTGGGATTTTTCCTCAACCTAAATTAGTAGATGAGATAGTATACTTTCTCACCCGATCTTGAAAGACTTGAACCAAGCTTTCCCTTTATCTTCTTTTTCTTCACTAACAAAGAGACTCAAGACAGTGAGAGAATTCAAACCAAATATTTCGCTTCTTAGCCATATGCCCTAGCCTCTTAAGCTTAAATGAGAAATCTCAACTTTGAGAGAATAATGTTGATAAACCATGAGTTCCAATCAAAAGCTCGCCTCATCAGATTTAGTCCTTTTTCTATTATTTAGTCTTAGTCCTGACTCTGTCAAATTACCAATTTACTCCCTTTTGACACTTAACACTTAATTTTCCAACAACATGTTTGAACTTAGATTTATACCACCAAACTGAGTACACTTACAACAGTATAATTGGGGGTGTTATAGAAACTTTCTGTAACTTTCAAAATTCATCATAAACACTGGGCTATCAAAATGAGTTATTTTTAAAAATGCTTCCTAAAATTCTGTAAATTGATTAATGTTCCAAAGATTTGTAAGACATCGTGAGTTGGCTGCACTGAAACCATAAATCTTATTATTAAAGATTTGAAATAATTTTTCTTCATTTTATTTGATGAATCCTCAGACCCTTAGGAAACAAGAGCAAATGGCTATCAGATATTTATATGTGGACAAAAGGGGTGAAAATTGAGTCGCCCTCCAGCCGTGGCATTTGATAATGTTGTACCACTATTCTTCTCAATAATATCCATTTGACATCATTTAATATGACTTAAGTTAATATTCGAGACAAACTAAGGTCATGATCGTGCATGTATCATGTATATAGTTCCTGTAGCTGGTCTAGACACCCATCATGGAAAAGAGAAATTGAATGTGCTTTTATATTCCATTTGGTTGGTTTATCGAACCTAATTAGCCTTTATAGTCAGGTAAAAATCACAGTTCCAATTTGGTTTCATTCCGATAGTTACTAATTGCCAATGCTGAAAGGTGCTCATTTCAAACGTCAGAGAGCTCTTCCTTTTCAAAAAACATGCCGCTACGGTAACAACTTCTCAGCAAATGACAGGTTTCTGATGTTAAAGGTTTGTCCCAAGAAACAGGTCCTCAAACATAAAACAAGCATGCAACATAGTCTGATTATGGAAGTTTATCAATGATTGAATGATATTTCAGAATCTATGGTTTGAACATAAAACATATATTATGGAGATTGGTTCCAAACTCTATGTTATATGAAACAACTAATTCACAGAGTTCACGCAAATCACTGAACTTGAGTTTTCACTACATCTAATGAGAAGATAATGGAACTATAAAGGAACATCATGTTACCATATATTGTAAGATCAACATAGATTGTTGACTCACGATTTCAATAAAAGCACAATATGAATCCAAATAATTATAGAAGTGTTTGGAGTCTCTCGGTACCACAGCTTCTCGGTTTCGCAAAAAGATAACACGATATTCAAACAGGATATCGATGATCCCCGCACATGGATTATTGAGATTACCCAGGGTATTCACAATCAGAAGGTCGTGAATTGACAACTTACACCACCACTAAGCAGGAGTTATTCATGCGCCAGATATAACTCTGGCGGGCCGAGAGAATAGCCGTTAATGAGGTAAACACCTGCCGTCGCGGGTCTCCCAAACTCCATGAGTTCATCATTGTGTTTTTGACAAGCAAAACTAATCCGATTGTTCAGGCTTATCCAACATTTTTCACAGTCATTTACGCCAATTATCAATCTGAAACCAACATCACGATTTGTAATCCACAAATCATTCTTCAAGTTTAAAATAATTGTTTATTCCCCACAAGAAAAATAATATATTAAAAAAGGTCATGATTATATCCAATTTCGTTTCATTTTTATATTGCCTTGATCTTACCAATAACTCCAGAATCAAGCGAGAACATTTTCTATTATGAATATTATAGAAAACGCCACAAAAACTGAATAAAGAGGATCACTGATTAATTATCAATTGTTTGTGTATGTAAGAAAAAATTTATGAAGGACTCCACAATGCAGAAAACGATTGAAAAATGATTTAAATATGAAAACTCGTCAATTACAACAAAAATATATTCAATGAAACACATTCAATAAATATAACTTTTTTCGGGATATAATGTAAAGCCATTCGCTGGTTGCCTTGGCTTTTACACAAGTGACGCCCCGTGAAGCAAAAACCTAGGTCTGTCACTGATCACAGTACAAAAAATTAACAGATGAAAAATAATTAATTACAAAGAAGATTTCTTTATATTCGTGATATTTGAAATTTTCAAAATTGAAACGATTTTTGGCCTTTAATATATATTCTGAATACATGTATAATAGCTACAAGAGATTCCAAACCCCATTTTGTAAGAACATGATATACAGTTTAATGTAGAAATTAAAAAATTAAAATATTTTTTAAAAAACAATTTATTTATATTAAATTGAATTATTCTATTTTTTTAAGTGAGGTTAGAAAATTCTCTGTTTTGAAAATGTTTTAAAAAAAATTTAAATTATATATATATATATATATATATATATATATATATATATATAGATATACATATGTAGAGATATATATATATTAAAACAAAGTTATCCAGAATAATATATTCTTTACAGAGATGATAAAATCATTGTAAGGATTATGTAAATAAATGAGACTGAAATATACGTAGTAATACTTAAATGTGTGTACTGTGAATGACACCAAATCATTAGTGGTACTTTTCAAAAAATAATAAATGAAATATATTTCTATAGTAAAGTCTAATATTAGACTACAAATCCTTTACGTGAGCAAACATCAGAAATAAAGACAGTTTATTAGTAATTATTCTGGGCATTGTCTTAAATAAAATATCACTTGTCCATTGAGACTTTTAGTGGTCGAAATCTAATCCTCTTGATCGCTTCACGAGAAACTCTTTACAAAAAATGTGTTTATATATTAATTTCTATTTTATACATAAACGTAACTGACGGTTAGGGACTGGACGGTCCGATCCCGAATTCCGTCTCGTTATCAAACCATTTTCACGTATTAGTTATACTTCAAAAAATTATCTTTAATAAGTTTAATAAATGGTATGTTTGAGGAAAATTCATATTCAATTGTGTTTAGCTTTATTTCGTTTTGCTTAATTTGAATTTAATATTCAATAATATTTCATAAAAGCAAGAATATAATTTTATAAATTATTTTTAACAAAATTTTGACGTTATTAATATTATGGTTAAAGAGAAAATACAAATAATTGAGTAAATTATTTTAAGATATCCACATGATAAGATATATTAATATTCAAACTCATCCAGTTAGAAAGAAACTGAACCCAAAATTTGATTGATATTTAAAACTATATTTGTGCCATTAAAAGTGGATGGCACTGGAACTCAATCTTGTTTGGCATTATCCGGAATTATTAAGTAAAGAGTTTAAAGTCTGGATGCAATGGATAGCTATACCGATTTGACTGTTATTTGATTGACAAAATCATCCATCAAGTTTCGGTTTAGCTAAATATTGTTTCATGTTTTGAGTTAACAACAGACTCATCATCTCTTTAGCCATGATCCAGGAAACATGTTGGACATATCATAATATCCCGGAAGCGCAACTTTTCTTTTTCTTTCTTGTATTTTTATTGACTGGTAAATAAATGTTTGACTTTATCTCAAGCAAAATCCTTATATATAATGATACAAGAGCTGCCTCAAACTGCTTCTCCTCATTGAATTCTCATCATATTTGGGTACTCTAATCAAAATGCATCTCTGACTATCTTCAACAATTCCAACTGATATTTTATGATTTTTGATAATAATCATTATTCACCGGTTATGTTTAATATTATAATGTATTATTTCATTTTTTTATTATTTATTCTTACAATAATAAAATATTAATTTGATAATATTTTATAATATACTTTACAAGATATTTATTTTATTATTATTATTTTATTAATTAATATTTTTCTCATACAATATATAAAGTATTTTAATAAATTGAATAATTTAATTCTTTTTTATTAAAATTATTTTTTGATAATGATATAATACATTTTTATTTTATATTGTAAAATATAAGATATTAAGATGATAATTTAACTAATCAATAGTTTCGTCGCAAATTGGTTGTGCTTTAAAGAGATGATTCCTTCAAAACAGATTGAAATAACAAATCTGAGAAATTAAAAATGAGAAAAGAAGATTAACCATTTCTTATCTAAATGATCAAGAGTTTGAAAAACCACATTATTTGATGACTGATATTTGAAAAATAATCACAATTCAAACAGAGGAGTCAACGCAGCATATAAGAAAAGAAAATTACAAAGAAAATCTCTGATCTGTTATCTTATCCATTTATCAAGATTTAACAAAAAAAAATAAAGATTATTAAAAAGATAACTGTAGAATCCGGGCTGAATTCTGGATCTATTATCACACTGAGTTGAATACTCGGATGATCAATTACTTAATTTTAAATTATGAAAGATGATAATTAGTCATGATCCAATCAGATTACCTTTTACGATCTAGATTTTTACCCCGGTCTGTCGAATGGTACTGGTTTATGCAATGGTTAATGTCTGGTTTACTTTCGCAAAAAGATGATGCTCATGCAATGAATATTTATTAGTTTGAAATACTTTGAGTTTTACCAGAGGTTTCATTTCAAGTCAGAAATCATCATTCGAACATACCGCTATGAAGATTTCACACATCATATTCCAAAAATTATCTGAATTGATAGCAACGAAGATTTTAAATGAATTAAACACTATTAATTTAAAATGAGATTATTGGTTATTTTGATCTTTAAAATATTCCATCATCTCCTTCAAATGTATGGAGTAGAAAGATGCTTCACTTGTAGAATTTGGAAATGGAGATTTATAGTTGGAGATGCTCTAAATAGTTTCAAGGCAGAACTTGGCATAAATTTCCGCATTAGTCTTTGATTTAAACCTGAAAATATTAAGCTAAGAAAATATAGAAATTGAATCGGAGAAATAGAAAATATTTAATCTATTCATATGGTTTATTCATTCCATACCTGGTTTATTGTTTTTGTCTTATCAGATAAGAATCAAGAATTCAAAAATACAGAAAATTTCTGAGAAAATGACTGATATTTGATTTGATTTGATATTTTTATATGGCAGAAACTCAAACATGAAAATGAAACACTCTTCTTCGCTATTTATTCTTTCTCAATACTTCCCGTCTCAAAGGTTAAGGTTTATCATTAAAAATGCTGTAAGGAAAAAAGATATTATACATTAAAATCATTTCTGTCATTTTGAAATGAAAAATATAAAGACAAATGTTGAGAAAAATATTATTACTACTTTCCTTAAAAATTACTTATATATTTATTAAAATTATGGAATTACGGAAAGGAAAAAAATATAAATTAGATTCCTTATTTTTTGGTTTGAAAATTTTGGTGCATAACCAAATAAACAAAAATTTTATATTACTTTTCTTTTAATTTTTTCATAGAACCAAAACAGATATTCATTTAGACTTTGCTTATAATGTGGGCACTGTATGGCAGTTCTTGCTCTTGTGATTCTTATTATAAATTTTAATATGCTGGAAGATAATTTGTATGCATTTTGTAATCTTTGTACTTCTTTCTTCCTGAGGTTTCAAATAGATGAGAGATATACGCCAACTCAGAATGTTAGTTTTTCTCAAATTCTATACAATATATATATATATATATCCATGATGGCTTTTGAGCTAAAGTTGCCTGACATTTCTTGTTAATTGTACCGCTTAGATTAACACCTCAATAACCTCTTTTCTCATTTTTCTTGCATCGCCCACATTTGCAACAGCTTGCACAGGATTCTCACATGTTAGCTTCGGTTTTTAAACGTTTTAGCAAAGTTTCCTTAAGAATAAGATTGTATACCCTTTTGATTGCTTCATGGTTATTTAAAACAACCATAAGTTATACAGAGTCTATCATCTATTTGAAAATTATAATTAAAAGATCTAAAATCGCATGAAGACATTTAAAAGATTCTGGCAGTTGAACAAACATTAAAAGAACATGAGTAAATAATGGATATTCGGCTAACTTACGCAGATTCAATCAATCAACATCCAATGAATTATCTAAAGAAATCCTTCAATACCTTGAGGCAATTTAACCAGTGACTTGAGTCAATGATAAACCAACTAAACTATCTTTGTAGATTGCATGATATCTCACATTTTAAAATCATCTATTAGTAGTCAAACAAACATCATTGAAACTTTGATATAAGTTCACAAATGAATTTCAATGTATGAGAAGGTTTTTTTTGTAATTAATCAAGCAAATCTAAATCAATAGTCCTGCACGTTATCCACTAATAATCTCAAAGAACGATTTCGAAAGTATACTTGCATAACATGATCTTATTTAACTTATTCTCAACTTTACTATGTCACCTGCCACTCCTACATATAATTTATTTTTACTTATTCATTAACTTTATTGAAATCTTCTTTGAATTATTTAATCTTAAACATACCTTTACCTTCCCAAGGACACCATATCCAACAATATGTTTCAGATTTGCTTGTCTCATTTGGCAGTTTCGATGAATATTCTATCTCAATTATATTTTATTTTAGCCATTCTAATCCTTCAATGACATTATTTTAGAAAATATTATTCTTCTTTCTCTTGTTCATCTTGATATGGATCTAATAATTAATCCCATGGTCCCTTTTTTAATAAAAAAACCATATAAATCCTTTATTTTTTTTCCGCATAACTGCCAGCTTGGACAAAGAATGTGCCCTAACTTAACTTTTTCCTCATAACTTAACTTTTGTTCATCAACTTTTTCACCTTTAGAGCATGTTCATAATGCTAAAATAAGTGATCCAAATGGGAAATTTATTCGATTTCCCATCACTGGCCAGATTTAAATTGTTTATTAGAAATAGAAGGTAGGAATCAAATTTTTTTTATAAAAAATAAAAACCCACTCATGTTACGGTTTCGATCCTTCCCTCCCATACATTATATATGATTATCACCTTTATTATTTTTATTTATGCTCTTGACCTTGTATACTACATGATTTAATTCATTTAAGTGATATTTTTCGGTTAATGAGACTTGACTCGGTAATTAAATAGTTGGACAAGACATCGTGAAGGATTTATTAAGTCTTTGAAACAAATAAAATGAAGAAAAGAATGGAAAATAATATATTTAACTAACATAATTAAAGTGAAATTCTTACTAATGTTCTCTTTGAATCATGATGCTTATATTAATATATTATTTTTAGTACAATAAACAAATTTAATTTTTTGGCATGTTCTATTCAACTTCAAACAATCAAAATGCTTGAATTAGCAAGTTGTTTAGATATGCTTATTTTACTCTTCTTTAAAACGAAAATAATAATACTTATATACAAAGTATAGTGTCATACAAAAAGTGAATTTAATTATCTTCTATTCTTGAAATAACTTTTAAAAATTTAAAACTTAAGGTAGTAATTTTTTTTAATATTTCAATTTATCTAAATAGTTTTAAAAATATTGACCTTTTAAGATATGTCCATCAGAGTTCATATATTTTATGTGAGGGTTTTATTAATTCTTGTTTTTAAAAATAAAAACAACAAAATATATTCAAACACCACCTGAAATTTAATATTATTTTTCTTAGCTTTATTAAGTGACTTCACATCATTCAAATCTTTTGCAGACATTGTACCTTTCTATGCTTAACTCATCCAAGATGTTCAACAATGAGTAGTACTATTCACACATAAATTTTGTTTTCTTTTATTTTGTATAATGCTACTAAATTTGATGCTCCATTTTTGTTTTTCCTTTCACTTCTACTTTTTGGTTTCAATAAATATTCTTTCCCTCTTTAAGTTGAAATGCTCTATCCCAAAAATTATTCTTTCAAATAGTAGTTTCACCTTTCTTTTCACATACTTTATTAGAAGATAAATCTCACTTCTGTGTACTTAAATAAGTAGGTGTTAAATTGATTTCTTCTTTTTAGATTTTTAATTATTACAATGGGAACATCAAAACACACTTTTCCCTGCATTGTTAGTGGGTATTGAGGGCTTATTTATTTACGCTTAGCGCTTTTTATTCAAAAACATAAAAACACTAAATTTAGAAAACAAAAAACAAGCCAAATAACATCAAATAATATTATTCAAGCCAAAAACTATTTTTAGTTAAATAATTTTTAAAAATATGAACTAAAGGATGCCTTTAGTTTCAATAAAATGTGTATTCGCTATTAGAAGGGTTACACGGACAAAGGAAGGTGGTTTCCATGCGGATGAATCTAGTTCCATAAAAACTATAGTGGGCAGGATTAAGGGCGGCGGGTGGGCTTACTTATTTTAGCTGTAGATAGATGTAAAGATAGGAATAAGATCGTATCTCATTATTGTAGGCAATAATCAATCGTTGTCATATATTGTATGACATATATTATATCCATTGAAAGATATAGTGGAAGGAGCACTTGGTTGGAGCAGAACTACTTGCCCTTAACAAGCAAAGGTTAGCGTCCAAATTAATCTACTATATCAACACCAAAAATTGTGCCCTGAATTGTTGGAATCTTTCGTCACAACACATGAGAGAAAAGCACTTTTTCCCCCACTTGGGTGAATCTATGACACACAAACCTCCTTTTTGGTTATGCTTCTTCTAGCAATAAGGCTCCTAGCACCAAACATTAGGCACCCAGATAAATGGAGACACACACACACACACACACACACACACACATAGAGTATATATATATATATATATATATATATATATATATATATATATATATATATATATAAGGAGAAGTTTATAGCAAAAATTACACTATCAAATGATTTTTAGCATTGACAATCTCTTATTATTGAACCCCTATTCCCTATTTATCCATATTGAAAGTGAGTATCACTAAGTAAATATATCAAGAGGGGTGAATTGGTTATATCAACATTGATGAATTGATTATCTCAAAAACTTGTTGCAAATCTAATTCTTATACTCACAAAATTTAGCCACAGAGATAAGCTAAAGGAGTTAGAGAAGAGAAATGCCGTTGGGCTCGAATTGCCCATTCTTCTTTGTCCTCAGTGGTTTCCACAAGAAGATGACTCATTTCCTGGTTCACTTCCACTTGATGGAAATTTTGTGTAAGTCCATGGTGAGAACTTGCTAATAGTTCGAACTAAGGCCGGTCCCACAACCTAGGATGCAAGATCAAGAGTCTCGGATTGCAGGTTAGAGCTGACGTGGGCTGCAAGTCAGTTTTGGAACCTTGAAGGCCAAGGTACTTGGGGAGCAAGGTACCAATGGGATTGAGATCATTTTAGCAAGTGGATAAAGATCAAATCAAGAAGATCCGATCATCTAAGCTATCAAACTAGATTTAGAACTCAAAGGTCTTTATTTTAAGATGAAATGGAACAACAAGTTCTAATTCCCACAAACATGGTAGTTTGGCTGTGGAAAGCTTAGTGGGATTAGAAGGTGAGCTGGGGAGTCATATTAAGATAATGATCCAACCTTATCAAGACTTCCAAGACCAAAGTGGTAATCGACAAGTGCTAGTAAATTCGTGGATTCAAAGTCTAACACCCACTTCAAGAGCGTATCCCAATAAACGGCCAAGTCCACGCTGAAGGAGTGCGAAGTGTAGAGACTTGGTTGAGGTATTTCACATTAAAAGTCTTTCACCTTTGGTGAAAAAGGATATTCTTTATTTTCTTCATCTGGTCTTATGCATTTAAAGCATAAAAGGCTAATGCTAATAGAGGGGATTGAAGAGGTTCATTGAATTTACCAGAGTGATTAGGTTTCAAGAACATCGTGCGTAGATGGTGCCACTCAGAAGCATTCACTCAACCCGAACTGATGAGTAACCCTCTGAGTGAGCACAACCCCATGGATAGTGTGGTTTGTTAACGATGTGAAAAGGATTTGTGGTGTGTGCTTTTTATTTATTGCATTATTCTATATTTGATTTGCAATAATAATTAAGACTCACAAAGTGGAGTTCAGACGCTTTGCACTAAAGTCCGAACTAGGTCATAATACTCCAAACACCAAGGACTATGACCAGAAACACACACTTATATATATCAAAAGCAAACTTAGATTTATAGTGGTTCACATACTCTTGTTTATCATTTCACTCTTTCTTCCTAATCTCCATCCATTGATGGCTCGAACTTGAGCTCCAACCTAAGCTTATTCTTGTACACATGGATTTTGGCTCCAATGGGCTCTTCACAATCTCATCAAGTTATGCACACTTGAAGCTTTCACTATTAAGCACAATAAATCTCTCTAGCTTTAAATGATCATTCAAATACAAGGGGAAAAGTTATATTAGATCAATAAAATATAGAAAAGTGAGAATTGAATGCACAAAGAATATGAGAATGAAAGTTAATGAGCAAGAGAAATGGTAGTTGAGAGCTTTAATGCAATAAGTCTCATAACAATAAATGATCCCTAAAACAAAATATAAAGAGAAACTTACAACCAATTGCTGTCAACCTGTCAACCTTTCTTCGCCAGCGCATTTAGTTGTTGTATTAATAAAATGCAAACTTTATTTATGACTGGGTTGACTCAACTGCTTGAGTAAATAATCTATGGAAATGGAGTTTATTATGACCGGAACTGACCGAGTTACACAACCCAGCGTCCCAAACGCTTAACTGATCATTGGGCTCCACCGGGCTCCGTATCAAGCTACTCCATCCATGTTCAGACACGATCTCACGATGGTAACCTGGTCGATTCGGTTTAATCATTAACTACAATCGGTTTCATCTTCGATTGAGGCTTCACTTTCACTCGTTAATCCAAAATGCCAACTCTAGAGAGCTTTATTCAAATCATTTCTAAATTCAGGTGCTTAATGAAACTATTTTGAGGGAATGTGAAACTTAAGGTTTACCAAAACCTGCCAAAAGGATATGCAATTTTAGAAACAAAAACCGAGTTATGTTAATATGATAATGACAATACCCTGGTACAATTCAATGCAATCACCTGCATAAGGATTCCTAAGATTACAAAGTCTTCATGTGCCAGCTCAATTTAATCCCGGCCTTTCTTTTGCTGACTTGATTTTGATTCAAATCTTGAATGAATGATCTAGTCTTGTTCATAAAATCACTGCTTCACCCGTTACTTATTCCCAAATAAAAACTATTAGTGGTTCGAATATTCGTTTATATTCACTCAAACTTTGAATTTTAGAGAAAATCTTAAAGAATATGAGAGGAGAAACCCAAAGATAGCCTTGAATTGGTCTTGCTTAAATTCCTGTTTTCCAGCCATGCTGTGTGAGCTAATGTGCCTTAGGGGGCACATGCCTCCCCTATTTTTTTCTAAAAGTCATTTAAACAGGGGAAACCAAACCTCTTGTCTATATTGAACCTTAAGATTTTGTGCCATGATTTATTATAAGATAATGATTTTTAGCTGTGAATGCCCCCTTAAACCTTAATTCCTTGAATTATTAACCCTTTCAGTTTATTTCCTTAGCTTTGGTCCCCTGCTTCTTCCAGTTTCATCATGCACTTTAGCCCTTTAGATTCTATTGGAGGATCTAATTCAACCATGAACTCTAAATTCCAGAGGATTTAGTTTCTATATCCAATATTTATAAAGTTTCAAAAAAGTTATAAGCTTTATTAGTGGCTTCATTTTGGTCCTTTCTTCTTGATTTTTGTAGAGGAGTATGTATTTGAGTATAAATATGATAAAATCTGATTAGAAATTCATTTCTAAAGTGCAAATAGATTCTGGTGGGTTGTCTTGCTAAACTTATGCAAAGCCCTCACACTTTCAGCTGAATGAAACTAGTTTTATTTTTCTGAACCCTTTCCTCCTTTGATCTTCCTTGTCCAGGCTCAGATGCTGTGCGTTTTGATCTCATCCAGGCCTCAAATCTCCTGAGTGATGCCACTTAGTCTCAAGGCCACTCACTTAAACCCCAGCCAGCCTCAAGGTCATGAATTGTTTTTCATGATGGATGGCTGATTTTAGGACTCAACAACCCAGTTCGATTCATGACACTTGGCTACTTTAAGATGTAAGAATTAAAAATAGAACTTGCAGATATGTGCTAGATCCCTGCTGATTGAAGATCTGAACGAGTGGGGATGATCCTTCAGTGAACATCCTCAAAAAGTATAAGGATGAGGTTGTTTCACTATGTAAGGAATTCTCATCTGATGGGCCTGCAGATGTTAGAAACATTATATGCTCAGTGACCACTTTCCAGTTTAATGAATCTAGTAGTCAAAGAAGAATGAAGAATTGAAGTATATTTCATTTCTATGTATAGCTATGCCTGAACTGATGTTGATTCTTCTTGACCAGAATCCAAGTTAATGTTCCACCAACCTGTTTGAATGTCCCAAATAGAATCTTTAATAACATTTTATTACCTAACCACCCAAACCTTTCATTGATATGGCATATGTTTGATATAATCCTTTTATGACTTTAGAAATGTGAATGAACTGAATTGAACTGTACTTTATTTTATGAACAATTTATGTTCATGAAAACTCCTGTGGTGGGCTAGTAGAACGCAGAACTCAGTCCCTATTAGTCTATATAGTACTCATGCCTTTTGAATTGCTTGAACCCTTGATCTCAGCTTCATCTCCAGTAATTCTTCCTTCCTTGATCTTGTTTTATGCCCAAACGACGAGAAATAGGACTCAGCTGCCTGTTCTAAAATTAGAATTTTGTTTTCTTGCAGTTATGACTGAGATATGAGAGAGAGATAGAGAGATATATAATACATTGATAATTTAAAAGAATGAATTGAAATGATTGAGGTTAAAGGAACTAGTTTAAAGTGGAACTTTTTCTGTATTTTGCTGATTTTTTCAGATAGAATGGAATTCCATGATCTTGATAGCTTTGATAAGTGACAAGATACTGATTTGAATTGCTAATAATTGATCAAATATTCTTTCCTTAAGAGATCTATTGGTTCTTGCTCAAACATCAACGCCTTCCAATCCATAGTCTCCATCAAATATGCACTCAATATCGAACTGTTAACAGAAAAACAATATTTACTCAAAGTCCCATCCCGTCCATCCATTGAATCCACTTACTTTGTGTTTAATTAAGATACCAACACATAATGCATACGAGTTCCCATTCCGATTTCCTTTACAAGAACCTCTCAGATACAATGAGGTGCTTGACTAGAAGCATTTGAGTGTTCAGATTTTCTACATTCAACCACTGCATTTGACTCAGAACACAGAAGGTCACTGCCCCGCCAAAAGTGATGACATTGAAAGTCCAGCCACCCTTGTATGGTCCTGGCAACTATAGTGCACAGAACAGCTTAGATATTTTAGAAGGATCTTGAACTATTCCCCCAAGCTTATAATTTGGCTGAAAATCTCATCAGATCATCTTCTCATATCATGATTATCTGATTCACAAGGAAAAAAGTTGGGGTGAGTTTAGAATCATCCATTAGTCTAAATTTTAATTCCATCAGCCCTAGTTCCTACTAGCCATCTCTTTTTATCTTTGTTCCACTCGTACCTCAGTATCCTGACAAGAGGACTAAGAGAGCAGAAAAAGGTGCTGTGTTATACGATTCACAGATTTCAGCACTGCAGATTTAGCCAGAGTTTGGATGGTTAGCTTTCCACCACTCATTCTCTTTAAGAACGCCTTCACAAACTGAACTAATTCATCCTTCTCTGTTTTGTGAAAATTTGAGGCATGATCATTCAAGCTTTCCTCTCAAATTTTTGTTAAAAGAATCTTCTCTTGGAAAGAAATCTGACTATACATATGCTCCGCCATGTGTTTATATAGATTTCCTTGGACATGAAGATATAGTTCCTTACTTTGTTGTAGCTCCTTAACTACAGTATCGCTGGTTACTCATTTGCAACATATTTAAGTGGTCCATGTCTAAATTTCTGAATTCAAATCGTTTGGCCATAAGAATTTTAAAAATGGTCTTTATATAGTAGATTTGACTGGTTAGTAGATCTCAAAAATCTTTCACTGTTTGGGGTTGAGGAATTTCAGGCTTTGTCACCAAAACTGGTTTACCAAGTACGCAAAGTGAATTTCAAATTGAGAGAATATGAACCAAACTATATCACTAAAATTGAAATAATATCCTAAAATGAACAGATATATACATCAATAATGTGCAAAATATTATGAGTGGTCTTCCATGGTTTAGAACTTACCAACACATGCTTGATATGAAAAAAACCACGATTTTAATCATCTTCCTTCTTTCTCTTATGCACTATCACACATAATGTCAGAGCTCATCTGTCAGATACATCTACAATGTATTGTTCTTGGGTCATATAGATCAACCAACATTCTGATATACTGTAGGAAGAAATCCACTCTTTCCTGTGCCAACAAACAATTTAGTATCTTTCTAATCACACTTATAGATTGAAAAACAAAAACAAATGTGAGAAAACATGAGTCTTTTCCGGAAATTATGTTGAGTATAGGAGAAAAGAAATGCTCCAAAATTTCAACTTAATCCCATGAGAAACAAATGAGGAATCAGGATCAAAATCAAGAAAAAAAGCCAAGACTATTGGTCAATGGCCCTCAGATGGTTAGCTTGGAAGTTATAGGTAGGATAACAGACAACGGGAAAATGGCATCAGCATTAAATTTTTGTTTACCTTAGCTAATTCTCCTCTGTATCTCAGATGAAGAGGGGGTATGGCCTCCCTTGCATCCTACATTTGTTTCACTCTGTTCTATATGCCTATGGAAAATACCTTCAAGGTAAACTTGTTTGAGTCCCCTATATTACTAGAGGCTTTTACTTGGGCTCGTTAACTTCGTGGCTCAAACGGAATTAATAGAGGTGCACGTAAATTGGCTCAAACATCCATGGTTATAAGAAAAAATGATTTAAGGGTCTTACAGTCAGCCCATTCACTGGCAAGGAGTTGGGCCAAGTACTGCCTAATTGTTTGTTGGGAATGTTCCAGTATAATAGAGAGGCTATTCATGGAGGTGGAATGGGAAACTAATGGATAGTCAGAACTATAAGAAGAAAACTACCACTCTCTTGCTCTATCACTTTGTACTAAGTATTTGCATCAATATTTTTGTCACTCCCCCTCAATGCAAAAGCTAGAAACTCTAAGCGAGAGGACTTGAACTTGACAAACTAAGAGTACTCACTGATACTTTAGATGTCTTGCCACACAACACATCTTGAATAAAATGATGATGAAGTTCAATGTGCTTCTTTCTTCCATATAAAACGGGGTTCTTTGGATTCCTCGAGTTAAGGATTAGTGATCCTTTTCAGAAATCAAATGGATTCAGTCTTATTATTTGTTGAGGTTTAAAATCGTACAGAAGAATATTGAGCTCTTTCTGGTCACGAAGCAGGAGTTTGGTGCCAAGAGTAAAAGCCCATGCAACTGTCATGGAAATTCTCATTATGCTATCTCTTTATGTCTCTATTGCCTCTCCTTACTTGATTTAAGTCCTCTAAAATCCTTTGCGATAGGTCTCGGTCAAAGCTAATATAGTAATGATTGAGTGAATTCTGCTTTGGCGGGGAGGAAATCAAGAAGATTTTAACTAAAACCCATTCTTCATTGCAACTATTACGCCTGGCCTGGTCTAATGGTTAAAAGAAGAATAATTTTCTTTAGTAACTTCTTACGACCACTAAACCACTTTCTCCTAAATTTAGACCACAACCACTAAATTAACTACTCAACAATCTTCTTGTTGTATCATTCTCTTTGTCTTTGTATCGAACCTGAATAAAAGTCACTCGATGAATTGATCATGTAATCCTTTCATTCTCTGATCCATTTGATAATGCTGTCTTCAACCCACCGTACGTCATTTTTCCGCAAAGATAGTCGAATATGCTTCTAGCAACAAGTAATTGAGGTCCTTGGAATTTATGACTCAGAGTGAATTTTTCATCACAGTTGAAACAGAGACCTTTTTTTCTTCGCTATTGCATTTCTACCCAAGTGAGATGATTCATCTTGGATGCCAATGATAGGCTGGAAATGTGTTATATTAAATGTTTGTTTATATATGCAGCCATGCTTTATCAAGTGCAAAGTGATAAGTGATGAGTATCGTTCTATATGTGACAGCCATCAAATTATCAAATTTGAAGAACTAAGTACTTTTGGCCGGAATAATTATAAAGTGAAGTTGAAATTGAAACAAATTAAACTAACAAAATCTAAACTAAAGTCTTCAAATTATGTAAAGAAAGAAATGTAATTACAAGAAAGCCTAGGGTTTTGATTTTCTGAATTGTAAAATTTCTGATGGGTGATTCTTACTTGAGCTCTAATGATGCCTAAATCATATATTAATGATAGATTTCACCTAATAACATGCTATTCTTTTTCAAGCAATAACAATCTACCATTGGAAAAGGTTCTAATGCAGATCTGTTCAAACCGTCATAACTATGATGATTAAGCATTAGGAAACCCAATAAACTATATGTAACCCACAAATATCTCTATTTTATGGTGAACATGAGATATCTATCTATAGTCTAACCTAATTATTGTTTCTCAACCTCAAATTAGTTCATAAATCAGCGTTATAATGGTAGATCAATCATCACAGAGTAGTTTAGAATCTAATAAACATCAATAGAGAGGGCAAAGGTCCAAATATCAAATATTAAAAAATCAAAGCTAAACACTCCAGATTATTGTTAGACTATATCAAACCTCAGAAATGAGGATTAGCCCATGAGGGGAGAAATACAACCATAGAAAAAAAGGAAAAGCAAAAAAAGAGGAGAAGAGTCTAGATGAAACCCATTTCTTCTCTTCAAATCTCTTTCTTCTTCTTTAAGGCCAAGACCCATTCTCTCTCTTGGCAGAGAGAATTGTTCTGGGTGCTTCAATCAAAGGGCCTTCCTTTGTAGCCAAGAGAACCCCTCAAAAGCTCCCACTCTGCCTCTATTATAAGCTAAAACCCAGAGGAGAGGAGGAGTGACTTAGCAAAGATCAATTCACAACCACACTAAGGCGTGGAGGTACTCGGGAGTTTCTAGAGCAAGTAAGGTTATTTCACACTATAGCGTGAGTAACTCACGCTTAAGCCAGAAACTTGTCCTTCATTTCTATTTCATTTCCCGATGTCGTATTTTGCTCATTCAAACTCTAAATTGCGCGATCTTGGCATCTACAGAAATCCCTTGGAGTCTAGAATATGCCCATACCAATGAAGGAACCATGGCAGGACATCATGTAGACAAAAAGATCGCATGTTTATCTGAGCTTTCATGATGACTTTTGCGGATATTCTTTGATTCTGTCGCCATTTTGTCAATATGGCCTCACCACAAATTTGAGAAAAGAGTGAGCGAGATACTGATTTATTCCTCATAAAATTACTAAAAAATGCATGGTAAACACTTAGAATGTAAAACACTGAAGGTAAGATACTTTACTACACTTAAAATCTTAAATCTTATTTATTACGGTATGGAGAAATTACAAACATACTAAACAAATTAAAACAATAAATGACGAATGAGATGAATAAGGTGCCAGACAACAACTAAAAGGACACAAATTTGAAAGAGCTCTATAGTAACAAAGTAACTAAAATGGGGATCACAAAAGATTTTTCTATTCTAGTGCTGACATGTAGAGAGAATTGAATACGGGTGTGAAGAGGAAACTACCCCCAAAATTCTCAATTACCTTTCCTAAGGGAACTGAGTGAAAATTTTTTTAGCTTAGATCCTGCAGGAACAAGGCTCAAAGACGCCTAAATTCAACTCAATTCACTCATTTGAAAGAGGTTAACTAGAAAAGGATAAGAACACACCTTTTTATTCAAACACATAGCCTAAAGTAGGATGCAATGCTAAGGAGTTCTAGAAAAGTGTCCTTGTAGCTAGGATCCATTGGTAACTCCCCACTAGTTGTTATATACCATATTGTCTCTCAACTTCACTCCTTGAAACACTCCCAACAAAACCATTTGAATCACACAGGTTTTGAAGACCCCTCGAATCATGTCCCGATTCCAACTCAGCCCATCCACTATCTTTCCCCTTTCAGATTTTTGTTCTATTTCTTTTCTTTTTTCATTTTTTTTCCTTTTTTGTTGGAGCACATCGTTAACTTCTGGGAAGGTGTCTCATTACTTAAAGAGTTATGTCCCAAGGCAATTAAATCATAAAGTGAGTGTTTAATTACAGGAGAGATGATCTAGTGTGTGCAGCATGTTCTATATGAAATAGCTTCGAAGATAAGGGCACAAACTAAGTCACTCACAACTAATCATGCACAACAATCCTAAATCAAGAAAATACCCAAGTATCCCAAATAATGGCCATAAATTTGAAGTTAAAAAAAATTCATGCGTCTTCTAAAGAGTACGCATGTCACCTAATTCAATTCAATTGAAACACAAAAACACACAAAAACTAAAAGAAAAAGCACATGCAAGGAAACACTAACACACAAACATGCATAAAAACTAACACAAGCAAAAACATAAAGCAAACAAACATGCAAAGACACTAACAAGCAACTAACTAAACAAACTAACACAATACTAACAAAAACACAAATGAAACACTATAAGACTCAAAGATTCCAAGGCTACCATAGCATGCACAAATCAAACCAAACCGTAATCCATTTCCACCCCAAACTCAAATGTTACATTGTCCTCAATGCAATAAAAAACATTAAAAATAGAGAGGTGGAGGAGACTTCCCTAATGATCAGGGCTGATCATGGCCATCTCTTGAGTGTTGCATAAGAATCAATTGCTCACCCCCCTTCATTGGTTATCATAGTCTCCAACCATGTATCTTCTATATTCCAAGAATATGATACCTTAATGCTCAAAATAATTTCTCAATGGTGTATCAGAGTGATATTTCAGAGAAAGAAGGCTTAGGATGCCTCTTTAGATGCAATCTCTACAATTGAAGTGCATTGAGGCATTTTCACAAATACTTGGTGGAGGTCTTCAAAATTTTTATTGTTTTTGAAATCACTAAGATTTTTGAAGGAGGTTGAGAGTAGACAAGTGCTCAAATGGATGCAAGAAAGGAGAGCATTTCAATTTGGAGATTGTTTGATTAAACATGTAATGAAACATTTAGGCTAGAAAAATATAGCTCACGTCACAAAGTCATGTCGCGACATCATAGAAAGGTATTCCATCACTATAGTCAATGCCTCACATTGCAACGTGATAGAAGGTCCTTTACATACACTATATCCAACGTCACTGAGTCGCACGTCGCGACGTCTGAGTTGCACGTCGCGACGTGATAGAGGCTTGCATTCTAGTGTTGCAACCAACGCCGTGATGTGAAGTTCTCATGTTGCGATGTGAGGGTGATTTTTTTACTAAGTGTTTTAAATCATGAAACACATAACTATCTTACCTTCAAAAAAAGATACACTTCATGCATTTTCCTCTTCATGCTTGAGACAATCTTGAGTCTTTGAACCTATAAAACACACAAACAACCAAAAAAACAATGAAGGTACCCAAAACTATGAGATTCATAAAATGACTCTAAAATAACAAGAAAGTAAACTAGCTAGAAAAAGTAGTATGAAGAATGTTTGAGTCGTCCCATGAATGCTTCGAGTCTGAATTTTTACTCACCTAACGAATAATATCGTGATTATTCCTCCATCCGCTGAAGAATCGGAGAAGTTGTGCTCAATTAGCATCTTGAGCACGTAGTAGTTCATGATCATATTTTTGAGTTTTTATTCTTTTTGTTTCACAATGGTAGCTTCTATTTCCTTATTCAACCGAAATATGCACTCATCCACCTTGAATATGGGGGTCATCTTCTCATTTTTCAGTTCTTCATGTATGTCACTCCATGGAGCCATCTCCAGAATAGTCTTTAGAACTTCATCTTTTGTCAGCTCATGGGATTCCATAGAAGTTAGCTCATCTTCCATTACAACTAAGGCTTTCAAATCTTATGCATCATCTCCTCAGAGTTCTTAAGTTTTTCATTGTTTTTGAGGTAAGGTCCCCACGAGAGTTTCAAGCCTTTTTTCTTATATAACTTGGACAATGATGTTTGCTCATGTTGTCCTTTAAAGGGACATTTTCATCATATTCTCTCCCTCATCTGAGGTGGTTTCAATAATTTAGGTTCTTGCCAGCACCATCTTCAGAAGAGGCTGTCTTCATCCCAAGAGACAAGTAATGGCCTTTGAGCTGGTTTCTTCTTTAAGTGTCATGTACGGGCTGAATCCTGAATATTAACGTCTCCCTTGGCATTTCTAAACTATTTCAATTCCTGAAATTTATTCGCCATTCATGGCGGCTAATTCTATTCACTCTATTTCTAAGACATTTGACTTTTCGTGAAGGTAAAACCTCCAAGGAATGAGCTTCGAGACTTTCTAAGTTTCAGCCATGGTTGCCCCCTAGGTTTGAAATTTCTTGGTGGATGGCTGATCATCTCTATTTTTAATGCTACAACCCAACTCGAGAATAGTCAATTTTAGCCATTGATCTTGAAAATTTAGGTTGTGCTTTGGTAACTGAGGCCTTCAATCATCCACAGTTTCTTCTGTGCTTGGATCTGGGGATTCTGTGGAGATTGAAGAGTGTTATGACTTGTGTCCCATGAGGTGTTCGAGTGATGGTCTAATCCAAAATTATGATTATTCAAATATGGGGTACCTCCATATTGAACATAATTCATTGAAGGATATGGTCTCCACACTTGACTCCTCACTTCTGTTTATCACTTTGTATTAAAGTCTATTATTATTTATTTTCTCATCTAGCTGTTGAGTAGTGAGGACATTTCGATTTTCAATTCCATGAAAGAATCCATTGTGATTAAATCCCACAAAACAAAAACACAAAATTCAAACAATGAAAGAAGATGAAAAGATGCAAACAAAGAAACAAAATAAACATCCAAAGAAGTTAACGTCGGCATCAAGATTATGGTGCACTGCACTCGACACCTATGGCTAAAAACTTGATAGGCTAGAAATGTGTTATATAAAATGTGTATGCCTATATGTGCAAATGCACGTATCATATCAAGTAGTAAAGTGATGAGTGATGAGTATCGTTCCCACGGGATTAGGATACTAATTTTCGAAATTAGAATAGTCCTAACTTATTTGGATTAACACAAAGGTGAAGTGGAAAACAAACTAAACTACAAAAATCCTAAACTAAAGTCTCTAACATGTAAAGAGAAAATGTAATTACAAGAAAGCCTAGAGTTTTGATTTCGTTTAACAAATTCCCATGGTGAGATTCTACTTGGTCCCAATGATGCCTAAATCATATACAATGGTGATCTCCCACTTCAAGCATATGCTATTTTTCTCAAGCAATAAATAATCTATCCTTTCGGAAAATTGTCTTAGCTGTGATCTCTTACCAAAACCATCAATGTTACATAAGAACCCCACAAATATCTCTATTCTATGATGAAACATGACATTCCATTCATGGTCTAATCTAATTATTGTTTCTCAACCTCAAATTAGTTCACTAATCATGTCAATGGTGATCAACCATCAACAAACATTAGAAATTGAATAGAACATTCAATATATAAGAAAATCTAAACATCAAATATTACAAATCAAAGCTAAACACCATAGATTATTATTTAGACTACATCAAAACCCTAGAAAATGAGATTAGCTCATGGAGGAGAAATACAAACCATACAAAATATGAAAAGAAGAAAAAAAGGAGAAGAGTGTAGATAAAACCCATTTCTTCTTCAATCACCTTATTCTTTTTTTCAAGGCCAAGAAACTATCTTCTGGAAGATAGAATTTGCTCTGGCTTTTCCGCACCCAAAGGCTTTTTTTCCTTTGTGCTTTAAGAGTACTCCCCCATTTTGTTATCTATAAGCCAAAACCGAGATAAAGAGGTGAGATGAAGCCAAGAAAAGATCAAGCCGCGAGACCACGTTGCAGGGGCCGTGGGGTGTGGCGCGCGCCACGAGGAGAAAATGTGGGAGCTCTAGAGCAAGTAAGGCTATTTCACATTATAGCGTGATGCACATCACGCTACAACGTGAATATCTCACTCTTAAACCAGAAATTTGTCCTTCATTTGTCCTTCACTTCTCGATGTCGTATCTTGCTCATCCGTACTTCAAATCATGCAATCTTAGTATCTACGGAAAGCCCTCAGAGTCTAAAATGTGCCTATGCTAATGAGGGAGACATGGAAGGACATCATGTAGACAAAAAGATCGCATGTTTACTACAGTTGCATGATGACTTTGTTGATTTTTCTTTGATTTCGCCCATTTATGCCCAATGGTTGGCTTAATCACAAAATTGAGAAAATAGAGCGTTATGAGACTTATTTATCTCATAAAACTATTAAAAACTAAACAAACATTAGGATAAAATGAGTATTTAAGACACTCATCAACCAACTTGTCTTTTTGACAGGGAAAAGTAGTCAAGTTGTGAATGGTTGGTAGGAAGGGTCTTGTGATTTTCCATTGTCGATTTAGTTGGTTATTCCTCGTTCTTAAACATCCGAATGTCATCTACGATTTCAGATTTCAAGCTGCGCATAAACATTTCGACCAAAGGCTTTTTTATCCTTGGACCCAATCTTCTAGCTTTTCAAATTCTCGCTTGTAGTTGCGCAAGGGGCCTATTTGTTCCAACCTTGATAAGGCCTCATTAAAATCTTCATACTTTATCGGTTCAAATCAAGCCCAAAGTTCGTTTGTGAAATCTACCTAAGTTCCTGTTTTCCTTCTTTGTAGGTTCGGTGTAATAACTACCACCATTGATTCACTTCCCCTTTCAGGTGAAATGATGCCAATGACACCTTATGGGCTTCTATGGTGCCTTGCCATTCGAAGAATCAATCTACTCGATTGAATCATTAGGTTGGATCATCGCCTGAAATACCTTGAGAAATAAAAATATCACCATCACTATGATGAATTTAATGCAATAACCCAACTCGGTCAAACCAAATTCTTGCATCATATATACTATTTCTAAATTCTTCAACAAGAATATAAGATGATCCATTATCTATCAGTCTTAAAGTTTGTTTTCATAAAAAAAACCTCAAAAATAATTAATTTATTGTTTTCAGGATTATAGAGTTGATAGGGTTTGTTTCACCATGACACCCAATAAGGATGCTTTTTTTTCTTTCTAAAAGCCAATTTGTTATAGTCATTAATTTCATGAATAAATTAAAAAACTAATTTTGTACCATGATCAATTCAAGAAAAAAGAAAATTCTCCTCTAGATCTTTTATGTTTGGTACATTTTTGTCAATATTCTTTATTCCATCATATTGGACATTAATATAAAAATCCAGAGTGATTAAAACATAAAGTAAATGTAAAATTTCAAATAAATGTGTTTTGAAGTGTAAGATTAGATCAAACCCTAATTTTGTATAAATCAAAAAAAGATTTTCAAAATTGTATTATTGAGAAAGGGTATATTTTAATCCTTGGAAATTCTTTAAGAGACCCATGTATAAGCGTACAAGAAATTATACTTCACTCCTTTAATTCCTTTACCATGAGGTTTTCATTTATATGTGTATAATTGATAGAATATGAAGGTTTATTTAAAGAGTTGATAGAGAACTAGTTTCCTTATAGGATAAGGAGTGCCATAACCATTAAAGTGTTGATAATTTAGAAAACTAATTATTTCCTGAAGCCATAGCCGAGTGGGAGTTCAGCCATGTGTCAACGCAGAACTCGAATCTGGTCACCCTCTGCCAAGCATATTGCACCCTCCGTCAGCTTGGGAAGAGACTAAAGAATCTTCTTCTTCAAGCCCTTGTTTGACGACGACCGTCCCCCCTTCTTCCTCAAGTTCAAATTGTTTCTCTTAAATTTGATTTAGGGTTTTTCCTTTTCAATCCCATTACTCCAAGTTGATTTAGGGGTTTTTAGACGTACACGTCAACAAGGATGGCGTGTTAGCCACTAACTCTTATTTGTCTATATAGAATTTTGTTTGACAGGAGGAGGGGTCCGGGTGAGCCACGAACATGTAGCTTCATGGTTTGTTAGGAGAAAAAAAAAATTTAGAGTCCAAGTGAGATATTCGCGAAAAGCAAAGGGGCAAAAGTGCAACTTTGCCATTGATAATGTGGGAGGAAGATGATGTAGGATCTGAAATATTGTGGGGGATTTTTGTAAGAACCAATTTTGTTAGTCGATCTCTCGGGCGTCATTTAGCATAATGTGAACTTTGCTTAAAGTGCGTCCGTGACGGTGTGTGTTTCATCTCTCAGATGGTTAAGTCAACAATGAAGGAAGAAGAAGGAGGGTTGAGATAATTAAAGAATTGCATACATTTTTTCTATGGGATCTTCCCAATTTATAGGAGTTCGGTTAAAATGTCAGATTCTTATTTTAGGAATAATATATGTTTTTAACATTAAGGATTATCCTTTTATGGGATAAATCTTGTTTTTCATATCAAGGATTATCCTTTAAGGGATAATATGTGTTTTCCTTATTAGAGATTATTTCTTCCAAATAAATGATTTAGAAATTAGGAAATTCAGGGATAAATACCTATTTTGCGTATTTTCCTATAACAAATTTCCCATATGCGGTGAATGGGCGGCGAAGTGCTTTGGGACTCGAGACGGGTTCTAGGGCCCCGCCACCGTCTGGTGGGTTCCTGTGTAGTTTTAATATAGTGGGCCGCCTTAGGCCGCTTCATGAGGCGGGCCAAGTGGGCTGCTTGTGAGGCCCGCCGGGCTTAGTGACAGGTGGAGTGCGGGCTAAAAGCCATAGTACCCTAATACCCCTTTTTGATTGAAGGTTGTAGGCCCGCCCCCTTTATTCGAGAAAAATATGGTGCTTTTAAACCTTGGAGTGGAAAGTTGAAGGGGCGGGAGAAGTGTCGTGCATTGAGCGTGTGTTTGGATATAAAGCAACGTGTGAACCCACGTGTTTTTCTCCAACATCAGTCAGGTGCGCTCAGATCTACCGGAAGTGCGAAATGGGCTTCCCTTTTGTGCGTAAAGACTCCAATTAAGGCTCCAGTCCCTTTCATACACATAGCCCCTTAAGTACCGCATGCATTCAGGGAGAGGTCGTTGGGAGTGAAGACATTTGTTCTTGTTGATCTTTTGAAGTCAATCTCGAGTAGCTCTTCCCAATGAAGGGTGGCTCAGCCTCAAGCAAGGAATCATTTGGAAGAGACCTTGCTGATTATCATCGTCCAGGCACGATCAGTTAACTTTGAGGAGCAGACTCATGGGTTGCCCCTCAGTGGCCAAAGAGAAAGAATGCCTGGTGAGAGCCATTCACGTGTGTTTAAAGATGTGACGAGTACAGGAGTCCTAAAGTGCGGTCTTTTAAAGTGCCCGACGAGGCCCAGAACCATGATGCGGTCTTTTGAAAGTGCTAGGCGACTTAGTAGTCGACATTAAAGTGCGGTGGCTTAGAGCCGGAAGTCGGCATTAAGAAAGTGTCGGGCGACTTAAGCGAAAGTCGACATTAAAGAAATTGTCGCCAAACTTTTAGAAATTGCCCGGATGAAGCAAGGTGGGAAGTTTGGCATTAAGAAAGTGTTAGACAGCTTAGATCTAAAAGTCTGGCATTAAGAAAGTGCTAGACAGCTTGGACCCAGAAGTTTGGCGCATTAGAAAGTGCGGGCGGCTTGGAGCCTGAAGTCGTCTTAAGAAAGTGTCGGGCGGCTTGGGCGCGAGTTCGGTCTTTTAGAAGTGCCGGGCGGCTTCCGTACGAGAGTCTGAGTCTTTTCGAAGTGCCAAATGGCTTAGAGCCACAAGTATGGTCTTTTGAAAGTGGTAGACGGCTTAAAGCCAGAAGTCTGGCATTAAGGATGTGCTAAATGGCATAGAGCAGGAAATGGCAGTAGGATGGCGCAACGGCGCGGGCGGAGTCGAGCGGTAAAGGGAAGTGCGGACGGCAGGCGGGTTTGGCATTAAGGAGTGCCGGACAACATAGAGCGAGAAAGCATAGAGCGGAGAGTCGGCATTAAGGAAGGCGCGAAAGCGGCTTGGGCAAAGTTTGGCATTAAGAAGATGCCCGGTGACTTAGAGCCCTGAGTGCGGTCTTTGAAAGTGCCAGACGACTTAGAGCCACAAGTCTGGTCTTTTGAAAGTGCAGACGACTTAGAGCCAGAAGTTTGACATTAAAGGAAGTGCGGACGGCGCCAAATTTAGAAGTCACGGCATTAAGAAGTGTCAGACGGCATAGAGCGAGTGCGGCATTAGGAAGTCTTAGGCGGCTTAGAGCGGGAAGTACGGCATTAAAGAGAGTGTCGGGCGGCCCGAGCCACAAGTCTGGTCTTAAGAAAGTGCCAAACGGCTTAGAGCCATAAGTCCAGTCTTTTGAAAGTGCCAGACGGCTTAAACCCACAAATGCGGTCTTTTGAAGGGTGCGGAGCGGCAGAGCCCGGAAGTCGGCATTAAGGATCTGTCAGGTAACATAGAGCCGAAGTGCGGCATTAAGGAAGGAAGTGCTAGATGGCTTAGAGTGGAGTCGATGGGAAGTGCGGACGACATAAATGGTCTAGCAGTAAGAAGAAGATCTTGACGGCTTGGGAGGTACAGAAGTCGGCATTAAAGTGTCAGGGCAGGCTTGGTCTTCTGAGTTTGGTCTTTTGAGAGTGCAGACCCAGAGCCACAGTGGTCTTTTAGCAGTGCCGGAGCGGCTAAAGAGCCCTGATGGTCTTTTGAAAGTGTCAGGATGGCTTAGAGCGATCGACGTGAAATGCAAAGGCGACATAGAGCGGAGTCGGCATTAAGGAAGTACCAGGACGACATAGAGCCAGTGGCATTGAAAGTGTCAGACGGCTTAGAGCGGAAGTGCGGCGTGAAAATGCCAGAACGGCTAGGAGCGAGAAGGCATTAGAAGATGCTACCTCGCTAGCGGAGCGGTTTGGCATTAAGAAGGTGCCCGAATGGCTTGGAGCCTTAAGTTTGGTCTTTTACAGAGGGTAATCGGACGGCTTAGAGCCACAAGTCACGGTCTTTTGAAAGTTTTAGGCGGGTTTTAGAGCCACAAGTTTGATGTTTTTGAAGTGCGGAGCTGACGACCCAGTACGCGTGGGATGTCTCCGTGACATCGGCGTCGGCATTAGAAAGTGCGAAATGACTTAGGTAGGAGTCGCATTAAAGAAGTGCAGCTTGGCTTGGGCCAAAAGTGCGGGTCTTTTAGAAAGTGTTCGAACTGACTTAGAGCCGGAAGGTTGACAGTAAGGATGTATAAGCGCGGCATAGAGCACAGTGGGCGTGGAAGTGCGAGACGACGGCCGGAAGTTTGACGTAAGGAAGTGCCCAGTTGACATACGAGACAAAGTCGACGTAGAAAGTGCAAGGCATGGGCGGAGTCGGCATTAAGAAAGTACCGGGAGCGACTCCGTTTGGGAGAGTCGACTGATGAGATATTCGGACTATATATAAGAGTGAAATGGCATTAAGAAAGTACCATACGGCTTAGAGCCATAAGTCTGGCATTAAGAAAGTGCGAGACGGCTTGGAGCCATAAAGTCGGGTCATCTTTAAAGAAATTGGCGATTAACTTAAACGAGTCGACATTAAGGAAGTTCTAAACGGCATAGAGACATAAGTCTAGCATTAAGAAAGTGTCAGATAGCTTGGAGCCACAAGTTTGGTCCTTTGAAAGTGCCAGATGGCTTAGAGCCAGAAGTATGACATTAAGGAAGTGCCAGACGGCATAGAGCCAGAAGTCTGACATTAAGGAAGTTCGCGACATGAAGACATAAGTACAGCATTAAGAAAGTGTCGGATGGCTTAGACCCTGAGTTTGGTCCTTTGAAAGTGCGGATAGCGACGAGAAGTATGGCAGTAAGGAAGTGCGGTGGCATAGAGCCAGAAGTTTGGCATTAAGGAAGTATCGACGGCTTATTAAGTGGACATTAAATGAACGATTGGGCGTGCAATGCGAAATTTGGATAGAACATTTCCCCGGACTTAGTAATGAACGGCCCAGGCATCCACCGTATTGGCGGATAGAGTAATAGCGCCATCAGGACTTTGTCTTAGGCAGGTTGGGCGTGCCATGGTCGGATAAAACATTTAGCACCATCAGGACTTTAATTTCGCTTTGTTTGGGCATTAGCCATCTTGGGCGGATAGGGCGTCGCGCCATCCAGGGCTTTCAAGTGGATCGATTAGATGTTATCTATATTGGTAGGGGATAGGTCATTCTTGCGTCGTGGGCTTTTAAGTGAATCCGAGTTAGATGTTGTCTATCTGGGCGGACATGTCATTTACTATGCTTTCATCAGGGCTTTTAAAGTGGGCCAGGTTAGATGTTGTCTTTCTTGAAATTTGGATAGGTCATTTCTTGCGCCATCAGGACTTTCAAGTGGACCGGGTTAGATGTTGTCTATCTGCAAGGTACGGGCGGAGTCATTTTCTTGCGCCCGTCAGGCTTTTAAGTTGGCCAGAGCATAAGTTATCTCCCTACCAGGCGGGACGGATGTTTTCTTGCGCAGATCGAACTTTTAGGAATTGTTAGGCTAGAAGTTGTCTTTCTGCCATTTTGGATGAATCATTTTCTTCAGCATACATCAGGACTTTTAAGGTCGGCCATTATAAGTTATCTAAGACTGGTTTGTGTCGTTTTAACTGTAACCCACGAACTTTTCAAGGTGATCGGCTAGAAGTTATCTTAATAGGGGTGGGATGATCATTTCTTGCACCATTGGGACACTAAGTTGACAAGGACCATAGATTATCTCTCACAAGATTGAATAGGAATCATTTTTCTTTGTAATGCGGACTTTTAAAGTTATTTGGATAGAGGATTGTCTTTACCTAAGTAGGACAAGTCTTGTTTCTTATGCCATCCGGGCTTTTTAAGTGGGCTATTGCAAAGATTAATAGAGAATGCTTTAAAGAAAGCTTTATTGATAATACCTTTTCCAGGTTTGCGCCTTTGTCCGTCCCCGAGTCCTGATTCCAGTCCATTATTCGTGAGCCTTGCGTGACTTTACCCGACTCTTCATCTTTCTTTGCTTGTTCCTCTTGCTTTTTCTCTCCATGTCCAGCGCTAGTGAAGATTGTTTTAAACGGCGGGTCATTGGGTTGCATGACATTCTGGCCTTTCGGGGCCGAATCATATGTGGAATGGGGATCGTGAGCTCTACAGGTGACGGAGGCTCTTGGGCCGACGGTTCAGGAACTTGACTCGCGCAGTGTACGTGAAACTTTTTGTTCGATTTCCCTGATTGGCGCCAATGTAAGAACCAATTTTGTTCGTTTGATCTCCGGGGCATCGGCTGCGCAATGTGAACCTGCAAAAAGGCGATCCGGCGACGGTGTGTCGGCCGCCTCTCCGATGATTAAGTCAGCAATGTGGAGAGGAAGAAGAAGGAGGTTGAGATAGTTGGGTACATACACATTTTTATGTGGGATCTTCCCAATTTATAGGGTTGGGTTCTAAATCTCCTTTCTTATTTTAGGAATAATATCTGAGCTTTTTCTTCGTAAGGATTATCCTTTTATGGGATAAGATGCATTTTCCTTATCGAAGTTATCCGCACTAAGGGATAATATACATCTTTCCTTATTAAGGATTATTCTTCCAAATAAATGATTTGAGAAATTAGGAAATTCGAGGGGATAAATACCTACTTTGCGTATTTTCCATAACAAATTTCCGTATCTGCGGTCAGAGACAGCGGTTTGCAGAAGTCTGGGACCAGAGACGAGTTCTAGGGCTACTGCTATTGGCGGTGGAGTTCTCATGTGGTTTTGTCACGGTGGGCGCTTCGCTGAGGCGGAAGGCGGAAGTGACTGCTACAGCGAGCATGGACCTGTGGGAACAATGTTTGGGCTTAAAGTCGCTGGTACCCTAATTTTGACATCATATGGTTTGTGCCGCTGCCGGTGTGATAAGATGGGTAATGCAAGGATACCTGGAAGATTATGGATTGTTGTAGGAAATTCTAGAATGTTATGGGGAATTTCACGATATTTTTTATTTTTAGTATACATTTAATCTTAATATTAAAAAACAATATATATTTGCATTAATATGTATAATATAGAAAGTCAAGTGTAACAGAAATCATCACCTCCGACAACTTGCACTTCTACTCAAGCACCCATGCTCCCAAAGCCTACCCTTTAATTAAAATAGATGCACCTTCCACCAACAAACAAAAGCCATAGAGATTATCATCAACAATGACAATAAGAATAAAGAGAAACAAAGAAAACGAATAACAAAAATCAAGATATGGACACCATTTACGTCTATTGTGGTAATTTTTGAATTTCACACAAACAAATAAAATACAAGCGTGTGGATGGGTCGGAAAATCAAAGTGTTTCAAAATTGAAATGACTCATAAGATTAAAATTCTAATTATGCTATATAAGTTCCCTAGTTCCCTTGACAGTTCCCCATAATCAAAGTAGAAAACGTCTTATGAACGGAAATATTATAGAAATTAAATGCTGAATAAAAATGTTAGATTTCCCTAGGAAGGAATGAAATAACACGGTGTTAGAAAATTGACAGATTTGAATGAAACTTGGAAATAGAATGCTGGAATTGCTGAAGTAAATATTGGATTTCACTATGAAAATAATATTGTGCTAGAAAATTGAGAGAAACATGACTGAAACTTGGAAATAGAATGTTGGAATTACTAAAAAATAATATTAAATTTCACTATGAAGAAATTAAATAACATTGTGCTGGAAAAGTAATAGAAACTTGGCTAAAACTAGGAAATGGAATACTGAAATTATTAAAAGTTGATTGAAAAGTTAGGATTTGCTTAAGTGGATCAACATTGAGTCAATTGATTTGTTGATTTGTTGATTTATTGATTGGTTGATTGGTTCCTTTCTCTGCTCCTTTTATAGATGTCTTGACTTCCTGCCCAACTCTCCATTTCCTCCACTCTCTCAACTTCCTGAAGATATTACCTATGTCTTCCATTAAAGAAGTTTGTTCCTCAAGAATTTATCCACGTCTCCATTAGGGAGTCTTGCTCATTAAGAATTTCATCCACGTCTCCATTAGGGAGTCTTGTTCCTAAAGAAAATTCCACGTTTGCAAATAACTACCCCGCCCTTCTACCACTTTTGATAAAGCTTCGTTTGACTTCAAAAAAAATTTTTTTTTTTCAGAAATACCCTTGGACTTTTTCTGTATGCTTGTTCAAATGGATCTAGGCCCCTTTTATCTAGACTTTTATTCATAGGTTTGGGCTTAGGCCTAACCCATTACTAGATCAAGCCAACTTTTAATTTGGGTGCAAATAATTGCCCCCCGCATACGTTGTGGCCCAAGGGCCATATTGTATGTACTAAAGCCCCAAAAAACATTCTTCTAGGCTTGTTTCCAACCATGAGACCTAAAATTCAGCTTTCGGTCCATGATGTGGAGTTCTAACGATAAGAACGAGCCAAACCAGATCAAATGAGAAGACATTATTGATTGCTCAAGAAAAAGTTCCTGTCATCATCAAGTTTAAATCTCCAACATTCGTTCTTCGTCCACCAAAGGATATTGTACCTCCAATATTAATCATCCGACTTCTCTTCCAAGCAAACCATAATCTTTTTTCCTTCCCAGAAATAATTTATTTTCACTTTCCAAAATAACCCTTTTTTGTTTAGAGAAAGGAAAAAAAACCTCTTTTAATTTGGAAAAGGGAAATTTCTTCACCCTTCCTCCTTAATTTTCTTCATTCTCCTTTCACGCTAAAGTCAGCACACTCGTCATGCGAAGTCGTCATCATTCTTGTGGCACCCCTCTTTGCTAAGATAAATCGGTAATGTAGCTCGTTGTCCCTCCCATTGTCGAGCAATGTACGTCATCGAGACATTATTGACTCCACCACGATGACCGTCGGCTGTTGTTCAGCTCCTTTCGTAGTCACGGCCAGAGCAACATGCCTTGTCAGGTGCGATTAGAGAGGATCGACGTGTTATTCTTGGCGTCGATGCTTTAGGTATTCCGGCACTCCATCAACGATTGTTGTTGTTCCAGAAGAATGATGTTCACTGGAAATGGCTGCTCATTCGTTGAAGCTCACACCGACAACTGTTTGTCATTTGTCGCCAATGGTAAGTATTGCCAAAAATCGAATCTTTTATGATTTCCTTGATAATGAGTTTCTTGATTGAGAATTTCTTCTTGAAAGAGAATATTTTTGGTGAAATTTCTTTAATGTCATACCAAAACTTTTCCTAAATGCAGATTTTTTCAAAGATAAATAATCTTGAATGCACTCTTGAAAATTTTTTTTTGATGATGTTCGGCTATTTTAAAAATTTTATGCAGTGTAGATACTAAAAAATATCTTGATTTCACCCTTGAAAAAAAAATTTATTCTGAAGCATTTTGACTAATTCGAAAATTTTCCGAGGTGAAAACTACGAATATAATCTTAAATACACCTTCGAAAAAAATCTTTGAATTCATTCGGTTGTTTCAAACCTTTTCTCATGAGGTGCAGACTACGAAGATAATCTTGAATACACCTTCAAAAAAAATTCTTTTGAAGTCATTTGGCTGTTTCGAACCTTTTATGAGGTGTAGACTATGAAGATAATCTTGAATACTTCTTCGAAAAAAATTATTTTGAAGCTGTTTGGTTGTTTTCGAAAATTTTCTTAACTATAGACTTGAAAATATTCATAAGTACACCTTATAAAAAATTATTTTGAAATTGTTCGACCGTTTCGAAGATTTTCTTAAGTGCAGAATACGGAAATATTCATGAATGTACTCTCGAAAAAATTATTCTAAAGTCGTATGTATTTCGAGACATTTTGAGGTATATTACCGAAAATAATCATTAAATACACCAAATGTATATATATATATATATATATATATATATATATATATATATATATATATATATATATATATATATATAGTATGGCTAAACTATTTTGAAAGCTTTTATAAGGGTTTATAGTACGAAGAAAATCTTGAATACGCCTTCGAAAAAAAATTCTTTTGAAGTCTTTTAACTATTTTCGAAACTTTTCTTAGGTGCAGACTTTGAAAATACTCATGAATACACCTTCAAAAAAATTCTTTGAAACTGTTCGGTTGTCTTCAAACATTTTATGAGGTGCAGAATTGAAAATCCTCCTTAATACACTTTCGAAAAAAATTCTTTGAAACTATTCGGCTATTTAAAATTTTTTCTTAAGTGCGGGTTGCAAAAATGAACTTGAATGCACTTTCAAAAAAAATTCTTTTGATTATATTTGCCTATTTTGAAAACTTTCTTGAGTGCTTGAATGATTTTCAACAACCTCAGGTTGCATCATCCCTTACCTGAACTTGAGCTTTTTCTTTGACAGATTGTAGGTCTTGTATTGCCAAAGAATTTTGCTTTGTCTATCGACGGAAATGACTTAAAGGTAGCTCTCTGCCATATAGATTTTTTCCTTGTTGAACATTCCTTGGCTTTGCAATTTGAGATTTAAACATATGATTCTCTTTTCTTTGGTTTGTTTTTTGTGACACAATGTCGCTGGTTTATGGCTTCAGACTAAGTCCATCCTTGTCACGGGTAATCCAATCATGTGCTCTTTGGCACCGCGGTTGTGCTAGTTTTGACATCAATTTATTGGCACTGCGATGCTATTCTCCATTCTTTGATTAGGCTAGAGTTGGCACATTCTCTTGAAGAATCATCCTCCTCTCCACCTAGTTTCCCTTTTACATTGAGATCAGCAATCGAACTACTTCTTGGAAAGAAGTTACGGCCTATGGTAAACCCGACCAAATCATGGCCAAGGGCTTCAGATGGATGAGTTGCATGGGTTACTAGGTTGTCTTCGCATTTCAGAGGACTTGGATAGCATCGGGGATTGAGCGGTTCATTCATCTTACCATTATAACCACTTCACTTGACATGGAATTGATAAGTGTTGCACTGAAATTATGGTCTAAGAGTATTAACTCTTTCTTGCTTCCTTTTAGCCCCATTTCCATCACATTGAGAGTTATTACCATTCTCACGGGCCTACCTATTTGAGGCGTTGATGCGCTGTGTCTGCTTGATATTCAGGACCTCTACCACTCAAACTTCATACCTGCCACTATCCGGAAATGACATGGTGTCACTGGGATTCCATCCATTGCTAAGCATGTTGAGTTCTTGTGGGTTCTCTTATGTAGATATGTGTTTTTTCCCAACTCTGGAAAACCGACCATGGAGTGCTTACCCTTGGCGAAGACACTTGCTCTAGGTCGACCTTATGCCTTAGGCACTTTACTCTTGGCCTCAATTTATTAGGCCATGAGTAAATATGTTTATGTGAGCCTTACCATAGAGTTAGTGGTTCCTTGTAGTTCGTACAGATGTGGTTATTTGCATATTTTCCAAAGCTTTTGGACAAGGAACCTACCTTTTATAAGACTTTGGGACTTCATGTCACGCATTCTCTACATACAATGCCCTCTGATGATCTTATGTCCTTCTTCTTAGGTTTAGTAGATCGAGCATTGGCACACTTATTCTTGAAGCACTAATCTATACATATTTCAGCTTGGAGTCATATTTTAGCTTCATCTTAGCCATATCTTCATGATTTTGAAAGTCTCGTAGCCTCTACTAATGCCAGTTGTAGAGTACATATTTTAGGAGGTTCCTTCGCCTTTTCATCTTTACTATCTGCATCCTCGACTAGTCTTCAACCATACCTCCATTGTCTTTGGGCCCACCAGTTTGGTTTTCAACAGTTCATCCCAGTTTTACCTCCTTTACCTTATGTCCAACTAGATTTGGAGTTTGTACAAACACTAATTAAGGAGTATCAAACTCCTTCATGCTCCATTGGGATTACCTTTTTATTCTCGGCACAATCTTTCTATATTTGGTGGAATATCATATTTGACGAGCTTCCCAGTTCTTGCTCACCCACTACAGGTAAAAAATCATTTACTGCATTCATAAATTTACCTCATGTTGATTTCCTCATTTTCTCTGTAGGATTGACTTTTCTCCTAATAGGCCTTCTAAGAAACTTAAGATGGCCAAGGAGAAGAATATTGCTTCCAGTAGTTTTCTTAAAAAGCCTAAACTTTCTAAAGATGTGAGGAATTCTTCCAACTTACGGAGGTTGTCATGTAAACCAACCTATTAGTTTGATTTCTCCAATACTATTGATGATCCATTGAGGTTGAAGTAGTGAAAGACCCCTTTGAGGATAGTGAGCAAGGGTCGGCCTTTGGAGAAGAGGCCTCAAGTGAGGATGATTCACGGGATACTAGTAGTTCACCCGATGAGATAGAGATGACAGAAGACATTTTGGATGAAAGGGTCATCGCCGTTGGAGAAGGCTAGTATGAGCATACTTCTTGGCCTACTCCTTCTCCGGTTTGTTCTCTACCTTTATCTTTCTCTTGTATTTTTCTTTTCCCTTGCCTTATATTTTCCATTTTTCAGGCTTCATCGAGATCAACTTTTAAAATAGAGGGGGAGTTGGATTTATCTTTGGACTTGTCTTTCCTAGACCATACCACTCTTACCTTCAATCCTCAATGCGTCCTCTTAGTGACTCAGACATGGTTGTAGCTCACTCTATTGTGAGCCATTTGCTTGGCTTGGATTTACTTTCCTTATCTACCAGCCATAAGGATGCTTTCTATGCCACTCTAGTGGTGTTGGCATCAGCTTCCAAAGTGCCTCAGTCCAAGGTATTCATTTCAGAGGCCTTAGCTCAAACTTCTTATGTTTTCACTATATTGGACCGTTCTCTGAAATCCAACATGGAGATCTCCTCCAAATTGGATGCCTTAAAAAGACATAAAATAGAGTTTGAGCATGCCCAACTTGCCAAGAAACAACAGCACTTGAGTGAGCAATGCACTACATATGATGCTGATAAAGAGCGTATCAGGGCCTTGACTAAAGAACTGGAGAAGGAGAAGGAGAAGTTGAACTCTTTGGTGAAGTCGTAAAGGCTCAGTGGCTTGAGCATCTACAAAGAGTCGAGTCCTTAGGCCAATTCTTAGCTTCCCGATGTGACAAGACATGTGGATTAGCTTCAAAATTATAGGAAATTAATGCAGCTCGCTAGCAGTGCCTTGACTACTAGGATTCTCTTTGTTCCTTTGATTTCTCCATGATATGACTGTGACATTTTTGAACACTCATGAACGAATGAGACTTTGACTTAGGAACTTTGTAGCCATTATTTGGAATTTTTTAGTTGTAAAACCTCTTTCTTGCACATGCTTCTTTGTATTATCTTCTTTGTGCTTTTGTACTCCTCAGCCTATGATGATAAATGATTGTCCTGAGGCTATTATGCTCCCTTTCCTACCCTTGCTAGGTGTCCATCAACCTGCCATTTTTGCTTGGTGGAAGGAGGAGAATTGGAATGTATTCCCTAGATGTATTTGATTTGTTGTTGGAGACTCATTAAGCACTACACTGCACAAGAGCACTTACAACCATGACATTGCATTAGAGAATTAAGGTGGCACTAGTCCTACCTTTTAATGTGTGTTGAATATTTATGGGATGAATTGTGGAAAAATCACTGAACACCAGCACATGTACACTTACAGCCATGACATTGCATTAGTGGATCAAGGTGGCACTAGGCTTACCTTTTGATGTGTGTTGATGCTTGTGGAATGAATTATGGAGAACTCACTTTGAACACCACCTTGCACAAGCGCGCCACGACCATGACATTTGCATTGATGGATCAAAGGTACAGCTGGGCTACCACTTTGATGTTGTGTTAGAATTAACTTGTGGAATAATGTTGCCAATTCTGACCGGATTAAAAGTGGTCCTTGGACTGCTGGTGGTATATATTGTGTATAGATTAAAGCATTGGAGAGATTTGAAAAACAATGGCTACAAAGCCTATTGATATATTGAACATGTCCCTATAATTTGAGAACGGTGGCTTAAAAAGCCTATTAGATGTACTTTTACCCAAAAATATGGCAGAACTGAAGTACCTTACTAGAAGGGAACGCAGATGGCGAAATGATAACAAGCCTACTTTTACCTAAAAAATAGAATAGACCAAAGCACTATGCTAGAGAACTTGAATGCTTGAGAAAACAGTAGCTAAAAAAACCTACATTTGCCTATTTCTTTGTCTTTGGAACCAAATGGCAGAATAATCTTCCAAACAAGCTCTCTTACTTCAAAACTTTTTCTTTTGGTTTCCTCTTGGTGTAAGGGTTTCTTAGACAACTTTTTTCTTTTGGATAAAACATGTAGTTGAAAGTTATGTTATTGCAAACTCATCTGTTGATTTGAGTTTCATCATCACGACCTCATTTATTCTTGAGGGGTAAAGATGTTTTTCACCAAACTCTTAGAAGGTTCCACTCCCTTCAAAATTAGGAATTTTCAATCTTGATAAATAAATCGAGGAGAAAAGAACTTACCTTTATAGAACTCACTTTTAGAGAATCACATGAGCCCACAAATATCTCGGTAAAATCATGTCGATCCACTGATTTCTGCCCGCTAGCATTTTCTCCAAGATCCCTATCAACACTATGTTAGATTCTTCTACTTGTCCATTGGCTTGAGCATAGAAAGGAGTTGATCTAATGAGTTATATCCTATAATTCACAGAAAAGTAATTCATCCCTTCCCCAGTAAACATTATTCCTTGATTAGTAGTGATAGACTGGGGAATCCCAAACCTATAGTAATCCTATATATTGATTGGATCACATTCTTACAGTATGCTTTTCTTGATAGGTCTTTGCCTCTCCCTACTTAGTGAAATAATGAGTTTGTAGCAACTAAAGTAAAAATTATGTCCCTTTTGATGATGTTGGATGAATCTTCCCGATTAGATCCATGGCCATCTGCGACGGCCATGACTTTACTATTGAATCTGTTCAATGCGGATCCCTCTGCCATACTACCTGTTTACAACACTGTTGACAACCTTTAGAGTAGGTGATGCAGTCTTTTAGAATGGTCGGCCAAAAATAGTCGTGTCTTCTAATCAACCAACACATATTTACTCTAGATTGATGGACTCCACACACTCCTTCATGAACTTGTTTCATAACTTCCATGTTGTCTGAGAAAGATAAGCACTAGTGAAATAACCCATCAAATCCTTTTATAACATAACTCTCTTCTAGTAGAGCAGGAAATCGGAGACTTAAGAAGCGCTGTTACATGGGGGAACCTCTTGTTTGATTTCTCTAAATAAATACTCTTAATTTTGTTCTCTTTGCATCTCTGCTTAATGTGTGTAATATTATTGAAGACATCTAGGTCAATTCCCCTTTCAAAAATTGAAGGGTGATTCTACTTCTTTATCATAATGAGCTTATGGGTCGATTCTTCACCCATTTTTACACTAGAGGCTATTTCATGGCTCATGACCTCACAGTTTTGATTCCTAGATGCGTGTTTAAATTCCACGTTATCAAAGGTCTAACAGGGTGAATATAGTGATAAGTAAGGTGTAATAATGAGATTATTGCATATACTCCATGTTAATTGCCGAACTACTAATTGAGAATCTCCAATGATTCGAACATCTTTTTCTCCAAGCTCTAGTAGGATCTCTAAACCAATTACCAAAGCTTCATACTTGGCTTGATTGTTGGTGCATTCAAAGGCCAGATTAAAAGATAATGTAGTTTTTACTTTCCTTGGTGAAATGATCACTATTCCTGCACCAGCTGAATTCTCTGTGCTTGAACCATCAAATTTAGGGATCTAAGGTTCCTTTATGCTCCATAGATTGACTCACCTTTATCTACGTCTCTGGGAGAGTATGATGCTAAAATGCAATGCTTGTCCCTTGATTGGTTATGTGGAAAATAAACCAAGGTGAATTTTGACAAAGTAAGGGACCATTGACCAATCCTCCATGTAATCAGTGGCCGGTTAAGGACCTTAAGTATCCTAAGGAGGGAGTTCAAGGCAGGAGAACAAGTTCTCTTATACATCTCTAAGCTTAAGCTCTTTCCAGGGAAACTGAAATCAAGATGGAGTGGTCCATATACAGTGTTAACAAGTACACCCTTTGGAGCAGTAAAACTAAAGAATGAATCTGGAAATGAATTAAAAGTAAATGGTCAGAGATTAAAGCATTATCTTAGAGGAAACATATAGGAGGTAGATCCAGATTTTGAAAAAAGAAAAGAAAATAACTGAAATGAAGACACTCTACAGCCTGTGTCTAGCTAAGGACATTAAACTGAGCAGCTTCTTGGGAAGCTGACGAGCTGAATTTATTATATTTTATTGTTTATTTATTTTGCTTAAATTGATGTTGGTTAATTTTTTTTTTTTCTGTGAATTTGAATTATTAAATTTTGATTTGGTTAGAAGTTTTTGGAAGCTTGGTAATTTGCTAAAATTTTCTATTTATGTATTTTTGGACAAGAAGAATGAACTGGAATCAAATTTTATTGTAAAGCACCCAGAGCTGGAATTATGCGAAGCGAACCTAGAGTATTTCTCATTCCACTAAAAACTTAATTGTAATAATAATACATATCATAAGTTAGTTGAGTTTGCTGCCAATTGCTTGAATGCTATGTTGATGTGTTGCAATGAGATAGTTGTTCATGATTGAATTGATGATTTTATGTTGCTAAATACATCTTCATAATGCTTGAATTGAAAATTTTGATTGAGTCGTGGGTGATTAACTAAACTGGAAGGCAGTTTTAAGTTGTAGAAAGTTGGGGAAACAATTGCTTGGTCGCGGCAATAAAATCTGTATCGCGACATTGTTTTATAAGTGAGGAAAAAGGGTTGTCGCAATAAGGAATTGATTGACTAAGACAATTTAGAAGAAAATTAGGTCACGACATTAAAAATTCGGTCGCGATAGAACTCACTGAAATATGATGTCATGACCCTATTTTACCTATTGCGAAATTTTTTTTTTGAAACTAAAGTAAATGGCAATATAAACAGTGTTGCGACCACCTTGATGCTTGTTGCAACCACTTTACGGTTTACTTGAGAACCCGGTCTGTCGTGATAGAAAATTCTTATTACGACCCCAATTGTAACACAGTAGACATTTATTGGAGTCGAATGGCGTGTGTCCCTTGCCAAAATTTTCTCTTTGTCAAAACGAGTCATTATTGCGACAAACCTAAAGTGTCGCGACATGAAAATACAAGAATGGGGTGAAAATTTTCAATTTTTTTTAGGGGTCACAAAATAAATTCCACAAGTAAATTCAAAAGATATTGTTGTGACCTAATCATTAATTGTCGTGACCCATGAAGAGAAACATTCATTTATTGATCCATGAGCCAGAAGAAGTTCTCAAGCGAAAAGCAGCTCCTTCCATTGCTTCATATCACTCATACTCTCACCAAAATCCTACCTTCTTTTCTTTGACTTCTAAAAACCCTAGACTTCAGAGACCTTAAACTAGTCGGATCTCTTATCAATGGTAGACCCAGGCCTAGTCCCAATCTCAGTAAAGATGATGGAAGAGTACCACTGACTAGTGAAGAGGAGGGTTCATGCAGACGTAGACTTCCCGAACTTGACCCAATAGCGGAAATAAGTGCGAAGAGTCTGAAACCACAGCTTAGAAAGAAAAAAGGTAGAAAAATTTGAGAAAAAAAGTAGAAATTGAGCAAATAAAGTAGAAGACAACGAAGCTTTCATTGGATGAAGCCTACTCCCTTTTAGGAAAGAACACGGCGGCAAGGGTTTATTGGAGAAAGGGGGTTCGAATGCGTTCATCTCACCATTTGTTGAGATGTCGAAAAAGGGTTGGAGTTTTGTTCTCTGAGAAACACGAACCACTGGGTTTCTTTGCGATAGTCGAGGGGAGTTCTTCTCCCAACATGATGAATGTGAGGAGGACTGGAGTCTACGTCGGAAAGTATGGAGTCCCCATGGGTAGCGAAAGGATCAATGAGGGTTCTCTGAATCAAAGATCCCGAATGGATCTAGTTCAAAGGCTTGCTTAGAGAACGATCATGACAAGATTGTCGACTTCACGATGGGAGAAGGAAATGGAACTTAACAAAATCCTCATGAATCCATCCACGGGGAAACTAACGAGGAAAGAAGCCAAGGTCTGGTTTTATTTTATTGCTTTTGTTATTATTCTACTAGCTAACCTGATAAGGAGAATAAGGCCACTCTCTTGTGTGCCCCTGCGAGAGGGATCTAGCGAGTTTGACGTGGGGAAAATCATTGAAAAATCTATCAGAACCATCCATAAGATTGTGAAAAGGGGATTGATCCCCCATTTAGCAACTATCACATTTCCTTTTAAAATTTGGAGTGAGAAAGGAATATGGGCGAAAGGAAACATCCTATGGTTTCTCCTTTGACATTGACAAAGTCGGGATGAAGAAGCGGGAAAGGGAAGGAGATGGAAATTATGGAAGTAGCAAAGGAGCCCTAGGAAGAAGAAGATGAACTAGTAGGGATGGAACAAATCCCAGTTGGGGACCAACTGCCATATGAGGATGAGCTACAGAACATAAGGAGTCCATTGATTAATTCTCCTCTTGATGTAAGGGAAACTTTTGTTGGCCCAGCGGAATGTTCGAGGCTTGATGGAAATGGGAGATTATGAAGACAACCAGTGGTGTTAATAAAAAAGAAATGGAGGGAGAAAAAGAGAGAGAAAAGGTGGAGCGACCTTGGAGAATCAAAGAAGAATTTACGAAAATTTTGATTCGAAAGAAGAGAGAAGCAGATGGGAACAATTACTCAAGCAGAGGGATGAAAAGTGGAAGGAAGAAATGGAGAGGAGAGAACGAGCATTAATGCAAAGGCTAGATTCGAAGATAAATACCTTCTACAATGAAAAACTAAAAAGGGATGAAGATGTGCTGACCTTTTTAGAAAAAAGAGAAGAAAAGATAAAAGGAGTATCTTGCAAAGGCGAGAGGGGTTGAAGTATCTCTCTGAGGAACGAGTTCAGGAATTTGGGAAGCTTGTGGAGAAGAGGGACAAGGAGCTAGATATGGACAGCAATTATAGGCAAAAATTGTGGAATGACAATCTGGATCTGGTGAATTCAAATTTAGTGAACATGCACACTTTGCTCACTGAATTTGAAGGAACCATGAATCACATAGGTATGAGGCAAGATGAATTGATCACTCAGGTGGAATATACCAATGATCATTGCCTCTTCAATAGGGAAGAACCTCCAAAGAAAGAGAAACCAAACATCTCAATACCTAAGTTTCCTCCATCTTTAGCTAGCTTCAACCTTGAACCTCCTAACCTAAAAATTCTCAAATCCTACAAAAGAAGGAGATGAACCCCTGTAGCCTCTTTCTGTCCAAACCAAAATTGTACTCATCCCTCTTAATAAAATATCAACAACAATTTTCTGAATGATTATGTGTACAGTTATTTTTGTCTGGTGTTAATTACTTATTAGATTATATTTTTGTTTTGAATAAATGAATGAATTTGATGTGAAAAATGAGTTGGTCAATGATGGTGAATTGTTTGGATACATTGGATTGAGTGAATTAAGTTGTTGATGTCATTCCTGGTTTGTTTGCATGATAAAATGATGTATTGAATTGGCACAACAACAAACCTCTGAACCAAACAATAAGTGTAATTGAAATTGTGATAGGCCTCAATGAATTGGAAAAGGAAGTTGCATGTGTAAGCTAAAGTGAAGTTTAAGGTTCAGATTTAAGAAAATGTATTCAATAGACAACACAAATAAGACTTTTGAAACAGTTGTATAAATAATAAGGTCAGTGAAAGTCCTGAAAAACAATGCACATATTAAAATGTTCATAACAAATTGTGAAGGATTAGGGACATCTTTTAGGTTCAGTCACAGTCAAACAGTCCAAGGTCCTAGAACTTGTTAGATTATTAGTCAAGGCGAAATCCTAGGCAATACCACCAACAAGAAGTGATATAGGCCATCCTTGGAAGTTTAAGCCTTTCAAGTATACCCTCAATATATGCATATGCATAGACCCTAGTTCCAGATTTGAGCCAAATTGTCTAGTTTCTTCATTTAAACATCAATTAGAAGCCTTAAACCTTCCTTTATTCTAATCCTACAGTAAAGAACCCTTAGTTGCCCAGGTTTCAGGACAGGAACTTCAAAATACACAAAAGGATAAGTTTGGGGGAATGTTATTTTGATTTGAAAGGAAACAAGAATGAAGGATGGAAAAACAAAAGAACAAATGAAGAAATGGAAAAGAATGCAGAGAAGAAGTCAAAATTGTAAATTGTCAAATGGGTTTAAGTTTTGTCTTGTGGCCTTCCTTTCTTGAACAATTAAGTTCTTAGGGGTGTTTGACACCTAGTACCACTGTGCCAGGCGGTATGGGATGCTAACCCCGAGTTCTCTAAGAGGCAGTAGAAACTGAGAGCAGAGACATTGCACTAATCCTAAAAATTTTGTAGTAAAAGAAAAGCAAAAAGGGGACTTCTCTCTCAAGATGCCCAGTGAATATGCGGTATGATACATCGAGGACAAGTTTGAGGGAATATATTTTAGACATTAGTAGAAAAGAAAAGTGCGGGATAGAGGCAAGATACACACTTAAAAGTGGAATGGGTAAATTTTTAACTTTAAATTCTCAGCTATCTGATTACCCAGAGCCAAACTCTGAAGCCCTAAAGGAGCCTAATTGATCTTGAATGTGATACTTACCTACATTAGTGGAGACTAATATGAAAAACAAGCATATGAGACTTTGAAGAGCTAGAAGAAACTGTAGTCACTGTGTAGAGTCCTAGAAGATTAGGTAATCCTGCCAAGGAAGAAGGGAAAGAAAACCATTACACGTAGAATCAAGTTAATTGACTAAATTGTTTACATTTCGAATTCAATAGTTTTGTTTGTAATGACAATTGAAAATTTTCTTAAGTTTGAGGCCACAAAAAACTAAATTTGAAATTAGTACACAAGCCGACTAATTTCAATTCAAGTTGTAGATTTAAAAAAAAAAAATGTAATTACCAAAAACAAGAAAAATGTCCTTAAAAATAAAGCTAAATTGTTTGAGAACGAGCAAAGTCTTCTTTTCTTTGGCAGGGACAAAGTAAAACTTTAAGTTTAGGGAATTTGATGAGTCTTAAACTCATCTATTTTTAATCCATTTTACGCTTTGTTTTTAGTATTTTCCTGCTTAAGTTTTAATGCAGTGTAGATGATACAAACTTTGTGTTTCGCGGGAGTTAATTCAAAAATGAGAGATTTCGTGAGAAATGAGAGAAAAACGACAATTGCGGCGGTATCGTAAGTGATAAGATTTACACTGCAGGTCGCGACAAGCGTCACGAGCAAATGGTTAGAAGCGTGTCGTAACAATATTTTACGTGTCGTAAACCGCGAGATCTAAAAATTGGTAGATGAGTTATGCATCCCTGACAAAAGGCAGTCGCGTGAGAAATGGGAAGAAGCTAAATGAGACAAGATCGATTATGTTGCGACATAATGAAAGACGAGAAGGCGAGAATATATGTCGCAACGGAGATCTACTGTCACGACAGACTCTTGCCCGACATGGAGGAGCTGGTTAAGATAGAAGAGAGCAACGAAGAAGAAGTTCGATCGCCCAGCAAATGGCGCTTACTTGTTGAAATGGCACAGTCGTAACCAAGGAACTTCAGCGTTACTGTATACTTCAAGCTAAGGAGATAAAGTGCATGTCGCGACATGGATATTAATGTCGCTGACACAATGAAATTTAAGCGAGGAGAAAGCAGTCGCGACCTACTTTTATAGGTCGCGTGAGTTCAACCGCAATCTTGAAGAAGTCTTTGTGACAATAACAAAGCGGAATTAGCGACATAGCAGTGGTGAACATAGAAGTCTTGTCGCGACATGAAAACTAGGCCGCCTTGACAAATATTGACAACACGAAGTCATGTGTGAATCAGTAGATTTCTGACAAAGTCAAGACTCGATGGCCTTGAGCCTTTGTTCACGACAGGACTTTACGGGTCACGATAGAAATCACGGAAAATCTGAAGGCGGTGTTCTGAGCATGGCTTGAGATAGAGGATGTTGTCGCGACATGAAAACTTGAGTTGCGACACCAACTTGCAGAAGCTGCACTTAAATTGTGTTGCGACATGATTATCGATGTTGCGACATAATTGTTTGAGGAATGCACAAAATATTGTCTCAACAAAGAGGAGGCTGTTCGTGACCAGGCTTTCATCTTGAAAGGAAGGAATTTGTTGCAACAACAATACGTGTCGCAGGCGCTGAAGCAAGAAGAACCTGGATCTTTAAATTATTCTGGGGCCCCATTTTGCCATACTGCCACAGGACACCTGTGAGACCTGAGAACTCTGTCGCTGACACTTGCCACGGGTGGCGACGGAGAGACAAATCTGGGCCAGAATTTTTAGGGATTCACATATAGCCTTAATTTTAAGGCCCAAAACTTAGGAGACTCTATAAATAGAAGCTTGACTATGAAAATTTATCTGCGGTCGGTCGTCATCGTTTTTCTTTTCTTCGCTATATTAGATTTAAGTAAGGCTGCGCTTGAAGGGTGTTTACTGGATGAAACATTAAATTGTTGAAGTTTGAAGTTGAATTTAAATCTTGAAATTCATTCACGATTCTGTTGAATCTAATGAACTCAGACGAAAATGGAACTCATTTCTTGAGTTGATTGCATGTACGGTGGAAATTTTCACAGCTCCCGGTATTTCAATGCATCTGTAATCGAGTTTTGAGAACCTGACTTACGCTGAGAAGAATCAAGTGTTACTTATGGTATTTTTTGCACATTGAGAAGAAAATTTCCTGAGTTGATGGTTTTGAATTTATTTGGATAGTGATGTTGTGATATTAATTTCTCCCAATCTTAGTAACTCCATGAAAGGACTATTGTCTGTCTCTGATTTCTAGGAGGCCCTCTGAGTGACACAGAGATGGAGATTCCTGAGAGCTTAGACAAGTTACTAGGGGGTATGCTAGACTAATATTGAAGAACTAATGAACTCTGAAAGGTTACTTAGATAAATCCTCAATTTAACAATGGTTTGAGAATGGGTTGAGTGATATATCAATTTAATAAATTAGAGATTCTCCTTGATACGGAAGAATGATCATGATCAGTGTTAGCATGAGATCTGTCGAGGAAGAAAACTTCAGTCTCTTAAGGATGAGACATCGTTCATTTTGGCAGAAATCTAGCAAGTATCTGTCTTGGGAATGAAATGCAAGTCATAAATGTGTATGAAGTATTGGAAGAAAAATACGGATCTTACGGAGGAAATTCTAATTACAAAATGAAATTTAGTTAGAATCATGATTCGAGAAATAGACATGAATTTCTACTCAGTGAAAAGTATGGTTAGAGGAGGAATCCAAACTATACTACCTTGCCTCTTGACAAATTTAGATTCCAACTTAGGAGAAAATTGAATTAGATTATGATGCAGGAATTGATAATTTCACAACAATGAAATCCCAATGTCTACTTCCAACAATAATCTGGTTAAGTCCAGTTTCTATTTCAGATTTACATTTTTCCCTTTATTTTAAATGTAGGATTCTAGTTATTAAAATTCTTATTAGGTTCATTTTCTCCTAAATTGGACGTTCAAATAGTGTAGACGATGAAGTTGGGGTAGTTGAAGTTTAAATTCTTTTCATTCTCTGTGGGAGACCATCCGGACTTAGCAGAGTCCACTTTGGCTCACTTATACGACACGTAAAAAGCCTGATTTTAGACGAAACTAAATCTTTAATTGAGTTGGTGACAAAACAATTCTTCTTATAAGCATATAAGTTATATTTGGTTTCTTGAGTTTTTGGCGCGTTAAATAGGGATTAATTTATAGTCTTCTAGTAATGATTTCATAAATTTGAATATGCACAACATATGGTCTTAACAAGTTTTTTGCGTCGTTGTCGGGGATTCCAGTTAGTATTTGGTAATAGTGGCAAAAATTTGTATATATCATTTGGTGTTAACAATAGTGCCTAACCAGAGTGGTTTGATTGACCCTTTGGAAGCTAGCCTTTGCGATCTTTGGAAGGCTAAGTGAAGAGGCGTAGAAGAGTATGTGAAATGGATGGACTCTTTCGGTAGAGCAGGAGGAGGTATTATGGCCAGATTAAGGAGAACACCGGACCGGTGCCCTGTTCGGCGACCACCGTGGATTGGAGCAAAAGCCACTCCCACCCAATCCTTGAGGTATTGTGCGTCACAGGGAATCCTCGACCTACCCGGGTTATCATATCGCTCGACCGATGAGTGGAAGGGATTTTGAGAGTGCTTCGAGATCACAACAATGCTATCGGGTGGTCTCTCGTTGATTTAAAGGGGATCCGCCCCTCTATGTGTATGCACCGGATCCTATTGGAGGATGGGCACAAACCATTAGAAGAAGCTCAGAGGAGACTAAACTCGACAATGAAGGAAGTGGTAAGAAAAGTGGTGTTGAAATGGTTGGATGCAGGAGTGATCTACCCCATCTCTGATAGTTCGTGGGTAAGCCTAGTATAAGTTGTCCCAAAAAAGAGAGGGACCATGATGATCTGGGATTGAGAGTAGCGTCTTTGCTACCTTCTCGAGCAGTTACGGGGTGGAGGATTTGCATAGAATGCGAAAGCTAAATGAGCCTTCAAGAAAATATCATTTCCCACTTCCATTCTGGATCGAGATGCTAGGCAATTTGATGGGGCATGAAGTATTACTATTTCCTAGACGAATTATTTGGGTTATAATCGGATCACTATATCAGAGGACGAGAAAACAACATTCACTTGCGCGTATGAATGCGTTTCTTTTAAGGCGAATGCCGCTGAAATTTATGTAGCATAGGAGCCGCGTTTATTGTTGCATGATGGCCATATTCTCAAACATGGTCAAGAGAACTATTGAAGTATTCATGGATGATTTCTACGTCTTCATGGAAATCTTTTTGATAATTACACAGAGAACAGAGACGAACTGCGATAAGATGTGAGGAAACGACCTTGTCTTGAATTAGGAGTACTTCATGGTGAAGGAAGGCATTGTATTGGGGCACCGGATATCAGAAAGAGGAATCGAGGTAGATAGAGCCAAGGTTGAAACAATAAAGAAGCTACTGCCCCCATCTTCAGTGAAAGGAATAAGGAGTTTTCTAGGCCACCTAGGTTTCTATAGGAGATTCATAAAGGATTTCTCCAAAATAGCTAAGCCCATCGAGATGCCCTTGTTCGGAGCACCCTTCGAGTTTGATGATCGGTGCTTGCAAGAAGCATTCTTGTTTCTGAACAAAGTTGGTGTCGGCTTTATCGTAGTGCAATGAAATTTGGAATCTTCCTTGTGAACTCATATTAGCCCGAGTAAGGAAGTAACTATGCAATCGAGGTAGTGCTAGGCCAAAAAAGGGATAGAACTTTTCAGGTTATCTATTATGCGAGTCGGACGTTGAATGATGCGCAACTCAATTATACAACAACTGAAAAAGAACTTCTACCTATTGTGTTCCAAGAAGGACGCTAAACCGAGACTAATACGGTGGGTGTTACTACTCCAAGAGTTCGACTTGGAAATTAAAGATAAGAAAGAAACTGAAAATCTAGTAGCCGACCACCTTTCACAATTGGAAGGGCCGAGTAAAGAAATTCATATCAATGATGATTTCCACGAAGCCAACTGACTCTTAGCGATTGAAGACAAAAAGCAAAAATGCCGCTGGTTTGCGGTTGGTGAATGCTTAGTAGCAAAAGTGCTTCCTCCAGAATTTAGTTATCAGCAAAGAGAGATTTTTCGCCGCAGTTGAAAGCATTACTTACAGTATAAGCATTCTTGACCAAATATATGAAGAAGTGTCACACGAAGAGGAAATAGAAATGATGGCTCATTATGCTGTATTGTGATGGGAACATTTTGGGGAAATAGGACGGTTGCAAGGTGCTTCAATGAGTTCTATTGGCTACCTTATTCAAGGATTCACAAAGCTGTGTCTACTTGTGACAAATGCCCCGAAGAATCGAAATCATATCAAAAGCAGGATGGGCACGCCTTCGCGACCTATTTAGAGGTAAGATTTGTTTGATATATGGGGGATGGATTTCATAGGTCCCTTTCCTTCATCTTTCAGCAACCTATACATCCTCTTGGCCATAGATTACATTTCGAAATGGGTGGAGGCCATACCTACTAGAACTAATGATGCCAAAGTGGTAGCAAACTTTCTTCGCAGTCATATTTTCACCCGATTCGGAACTACAAGGACATTGATCAAAGATAGAACACACCTTACGTAACAGGCTCATTGACAACGTGTTGAGGAAATATGGTGTAATGTCCGGCATCGGATTGCGCATACCACCACACGGACTAATGACGGCGAGTGTCGAGCAGAAAGTAGAAGTACATCTTAGAAAATAGTAAATAACTGACGTAGAACAAGATTGAAGAAAAATAGATGATGCACTCTAGGAGTATAGAACAACATTCATGACAACATTGGGAATGTCACCATTAAAATGAGTATTCGAGGAAAGCGTGTCAACTACAGTAGAAATTGGAGCATAAAAGCATCTCTCTCTTGGGCATTAAGCGATTGAATATGGACCCAGTAAGATGGCAGACGAGAACGCATGTTCTGGCTGGAGTGAATTAGAGGTTTCCACAGCGGGGCATCTGGAGGCAGATATATAAGGAAAAGACGAAAACTGTCATGACAAACATATCTCGAGGGGAAAGAGTTTGAGGCGGTCAGCAGGTCTGTATTTTAACTCTAACAAACTTTTCGAGAAACATGGTAAATTCCCGGGACCATTCTGTATTTCAAGTTCCCACATGGTGGGTGAAATTATGCACCTAAGAAAGGGACACTTTAAAGTTCTTACCTACGATGATTGAAGCCATACTTTGGGGGTGAGTTTCATGCGAGCAAGTAGGCCATTCATCTGAGCACACCAGAAATAGTGCCGTAGGGAGTCATGTAGTCCCAGGATCTCGGGAACATCGAGAAGCTCATTCCAGGAATACGATGGGGTTGGAACTTCATTCAGGGGGTTTTCTCATACTTAGAAACTTTTGCAATTTTTTGGGTGAGCCCTCTCTTGTCACATCACGACGTTGGATCAATGCGACTTTCAGCTAAAAACCCGAGCCTCTGTCGTAATCACGGCGTTGGATCGACGCTCAGCGGCGTTAGCAAACATATTTTGCTTGCCACCTCATACGCGGCATCGGCGACATTAGCCTCAATGTCCGCGGCGTTAGATTCTGGCTTCGGGAATGTCGCGGCGTTGGATTTTAACATGCGATGTTTGCCTACGAGACTCGCCGAACGTTACGACGTTAGATCCCCAGCGTCCACGGCGTTGACACTTCCACGATGCGGAATATGCGTGGCGATGGAATTAATCTCTTAACGCGTCGCGACGTGGACCCGACGTCGCGGCGATTTGTTTTTATGAGCGAGAAGTGTTCATTCTCCTTAGTTTGTAAAACGGAATAGCTATTCCCTACTTTCTCTAGTTTTGTGGTAGAAAACCAATAAAGCTTTGTCCCAAGCGGTTCTGGAGACCCCCACAAGCCCTCCCGAAGTCCTTGAATCCACCTATCATAATTGCCCACCTTTGTTTGGAACCCCAATACGTTTGATTCTGCAGTGCGTGAAGGCTCAAATTCATTTTGTAGTGAGCAGTTTTTGTTCTTTGGGTCTCGTTTAGGGTTTATGAAGGCATCTTAAGAGTGGTTAGGGATAATGGCAGTCCTAGGTTAGAGTCACAAAGCTCATCTCCAAAGTGCACATTAGGTGCTCGACAATTTGCCTAAGAGAGTTCTTGGGCAGCCTCGTAGACCAGTTGGTCCCAGCATCCTGCATTATGTTAGGGTTAGATGCTGGGAGGGAGAGAAAAGTTTGGCCACTAGCTCATCCGGACCACATGCGCTAATGTCGAGTAAGAAGCGATGGCGCGAGAGAGGTCGAGGTAGTGAGGAGCCTCGCATAGTTACTATCATGACAAGTTTGTCGATGAGGCACGGTAGAAGTTCGAGCCTCATCTCCAAAATAGGTCGTTCATTAGGAGAAGAGTTTCCTGACACGTGTCTTTTACCAAAGCGATTCTGCGAATAAGGGATGGCGGAGCCTTATGTCGACCTCCTAGCGAAGCTACCTGGTGTGATAAGAATTTTACTCAATATCACCTCCATGCTTGGTATTGGAAAGGTTCGGGTCGCGTGGGGTGTTGGTAGACTTAAGTCTGAAGTCTACTGGCCCGAATCTTATAACCTAGAACCGGTTAACCCTGAGGCCTTTGATCGGCTCCATGAGCAACCCAACTACCCTGAGGTCCTTAGGATGTTGACCAATGGGCATGGTGAGTGGAAGCTCAACGGTGAAGGGCACGTTGTGCCTTGATTCAAACATTTGGCAATGTTCTAAGGTATGTATCACTTCAATACATCGCGTCTCATTCAGAGCTGACTAATGTGTGTGGTGTAATAACTAACCTTGCTCAGTATACCATTATCCGGGGCGTACCCTTTGATGTTGGGCGGAACATAGGGGATCGTCCCCTCTATATGAGACACTTGAATGAATCTTGGGCACCCCTTCCTCATTTACGGCTTTGTCTGCAGGCAAGTAGGAGCTACCGCTGGGATAATGAGGCTTGGATACACCCCGATCAAGCGATCAGTAAGAAAGATAAACCCAGTGTACGAGACCCGGAGGATGTAATGTGCAGATTCTTGCTGATGTGCCCTCGGATGAAGATGAGCTAGAGGCGTATCAGTCTGAGTTTGGGATCCTATAGGCACTCGAGGAGCGGGCGATCCTGCATGACCACAGCCACCGGCCATCCAGAGGGTTTCAGTCAATCTTCACCACCTGGGGACCGGTGCGGACCTCCTTTGCTCGATTTGATGTTTCCCTCTTGGGATGGGCTTGAAGCACAGTTCCTCATCAGCCAAGATATGGAGGCCCTCCACACTGATATGTGCAGAGTAGAGCCGCAACCGGGCGACTATCCTTACGCAATCGGCGGTCCCTCGGGAGGGATCAAGCGCCTGACTCCTCACCTTTGCAAAGTCTAAGCAGGAAACACATAAATAAGCATGAAATGGGCACACTAAGCGAAAACACAAAAATAAACAAATAACGAACAAAACATAAACCTGAGCCGATCACCCACCCTTACCCCCAAAAAAGTGGGCCAGTGTCATAAATGTCGAATCGAAGAACTGAAGGTGTAGTGAACTTCCCAGTAGCATTCGCTCGAATCCCAGCTGCGGTGGCGGGAAGATGAGAGTTGTGCCGGCGATCTTGGAGGGCTGGCGATTCAGGATAGTGCACGGTTCATGCATGGCCGGTGCACATGTCGGCGTGGAGGGCCTCCATATCTTGGCTGATGAGGACCCGATGCTCCTGGGTATCATCCCAGTAGGCATCAGTCGACGGTGAGGTCCTGGCACAGTCTATGGTGGTTGAAGCGGCCAGGTCCTCCTCCGGGGATGGCTGTGGTGGTGGGGGTTGGGTGGAGGACTGCTCGACTTCTCCCTGAGTGCCTATAGGGATTACAAACCTATACTGATATGCTCTTAGCTCATCCTCATCGGAGGGCTCATTTCCATAATCATACACCTCCTCTGGTCTTGGTACACCCGGTTTATCTTTCTTTACCATGATCGCCTTGATCGGTGTATCAGGCCCTCATTATCTTCTAGGGGCCTTACTGGCGTGCTGCGAAAGTCGTAAATAGGAAGGTGCTCGAGTTCATCTTGGCGTCCTTGTTATAGAGGATTGCATCCTCTATAACATGTTTAAAGGTACGATTACTGGATATGCTTTGGTTAATTAGGCTAACATTTCAATCTTCACACACATTAGTCGTCGAGATGAGGCGATGTGATGAAGTGATGACATACAACAGAATATCATTAAAATGTTTGGCCTTAAAGTGCCATGACATGCCCTTCAACTGTTGTGCTTCACTCATAGTGCCGTGGTCAGCATCAGGACCTCGGGGTAGTTGGGTTTGCTCGTGGAGCGCGTCAGAAGGCCTCGAGGTTAAGCGGTTCTAGGTTATGTCTGATTGATGAATGCCATGATAAAGTCTACCAACTGCGCCTTTGAACCTTTTTCAATACATGGAAGGTGAAGTTGGGTAAAATTCTCATGCCACACTTGTGTGGCGGCAATAGGAAGTTTGACACAGTTGTTTGTCCCTTTTTATATAGACCAAAGAAACCCTCGAAAATTCACATAGTTGTAAAGGCCTTACCTTTCTCTCGCATCCATGCTTAACTTTCTATAGAATTTTAGCCAATAAATATTTCTTTCAGAAGGTTCATGATTTAAAAATAAGGGTCAAGTCTATGACACTGCAAGTGCACGGGTCATCTAGTAGTAAATACGATGTAAATCCGGGTATCATTCCCACGAGAGATTGGTACGAATTAAAGATCAACTACTGACTCACTAGCAAAACACATGCTATTTGGACTAAAAACCAAATGGGAAGTTGTATCTAGAAAAATGAAGGTTCTCGACTATTAACTATTGTTTAACTAAGCTAAAAGAAATTAAATGACTAAAAATAAATTGTAACTAAAATCTTGGGTAGATGATTTCACAGCTTGAAAACTATCGGTGAATTCTGATAAAGCGGTCGATTCACACTAAAATTCATTGCTGTTTTTGTGTATGGATCTGGATTTGTCGAATTTCCTAAATTTTAGGTGGATTTCTCGTATTCCTTTGATTTGGATCACCCTTGCTTCTCTGAAGACAGATCAAACCGACTACTTGTATTCAATCCTCTTACGGGATCACGGATTTATTTTTCTTTCTCAATACTTCACACCCATTTCTTGTTGACGGCGGACCTTTTGCATTTCCTTCTCGGGATTTTGCAAAGTTTCTACCATAGGCGTTTCGACCTCCGAGATCTATTGGGTCGTTTCTTTTTCCCTTGATTAGATCTCGGTAACAGGGTTAGAACTTTTGCCTTTAGATGGTGAGCTCTCGATCATTTATATTATTAAATACTCCCCTCCCGGCTTCAATTGTAGAATGGGATTTATCAAAATGAACTTTATTTCAGTTCATCAGTGGTAGTCTAGCATACGGAAAGAATGCTTTCGGCTCTCGGAATCTCGGAGTCTCGTGTCCATGAGGGCATCCGGATATCGAGCAAGATGCATTCCCTCGGCGGTATTCGATGCTACTGTTAGAGACTTATCAATTCAAAAACGACACCAAATAAGTAAATCCCGAACCCAAATAAGTTCTCCCAATTTATACGAAAAGGCGTAACTAAATGTAAAATCAAATCTAGTAAGTTCTTGCTCCAGATTCTTGCATTGCGAATTAAGAAATGAATTACTGATCACGTACAACCAGCTTGTGGTGCAATAGGCGAAGAATGAATTCGAAATTTGTCTAGATTTCATAAATTTCGAGACGGTAATTTAAGAAGAAAATAACAGAAATAAAATCTAGCTCTACTCGTCTACCTTGCAGTTCGCGAATTGAATCGAAGAAATAAATAAAATAAAGAAAAAGAAATAAAAATCTACTCTAACCTATACACTAAGTTCCTCTCCTTTCCCCTTTTAAGGTAGCAAGGCGGAAGCTACTTACTATTCTAACCACTGTCTATTTATCTTTTGTCAAAGGTGGGCCGAATCCCCGAAAAACTCGGATGGAATTCCCAAAGCGACTCACGTTCTGCATCGCGACCTGAGTTGATGTCGAAAGGAACCTGGCACTGTTTGCTCCAGTTCAGTCGCGACCTTGTTGCAACTAGATTCCTTGCAGCATGCTTGGATCAATGGTCGCGACATCGTTTGTAGTCGCGACCTTATTTGCTCAGTGTTTCTCTAGAGTTGATGTCGCGACTACGGTTTCATGTCGCGACATCATTGTCTCTCTTCTCACGGTTTAGTGGCGACCTCGGTTTAGGATTCTGCGACCACCTTTACATTTGTAAGATGACTTCATGTTGTGACTTTCTTTCGGCGCGGTGTATTTGGTCTTACGCCTTCCACGGGTTTTCAATTTTATGTCGCGACCTCAAGGTGATGTCGCGACCTCTTTTGCTGCCCATTTCTTTTCTTCTAGTCGCAACCTCAGTTCTTTGTTGCAACCAATTTCCTCATTCCCAACTTTATTCCAGGTCGCGACCTCAAGGTGATGTCGCGACCTCATGTTACTCTTTTTCTAGCTGCGTGTAGTCTTAATTGCTCACAAGTAGTTGCGACCTTGATTTCTTTTGCTCAGCTCTTCTTCAGGTCGCGACCTAAATGAGTGGTCGCGACATCGTTTTTGATCCTTGATTATTAGTGATATAATTGCAGCAGGTTCTTGGCAAGGAACCGGTTTGGCTTGAGGTTGCGACTTGAGTCTTCCCTAATGGGACCCAGTTCTGTTTTTATGTCGCGACCTCGGCGTATGTCGCGACCTCGAATGGAGCCTTTCATTTAAAACTAGTACCTTCATTTACTTGCCACAAAGACCTCTCTTGTGGTTTCATTGGCGGATCCTCTTCGACGCCAGTGATGTAGCGGCCTCGATTATATTCCATTTAGGCGTCGCTACATGAGTGAATGTCGCGATATGAAGATTCTTCTTTGAATGCTTTCCTTTAGTCTACGACCACATTCCCTTTGTCGCAACCTCTTTCATTTGTTGCCCAGTGGTCATCACAGTTTGCAATATCAATCTTCCAAGTCAAGCCTTTATTAGCCGTCATGATCGTGTCTTAGAAATTCTATTCAGCGTAAAATTACGGTTGTCTAGCATTGTAATCTTTGTGGGAATCCACAGGTCATCTCCACGGGAGTGGTCTAATTTTATCGACTAAGCGAGGCTATTCTCCACTAAGGGTATGATTTAAAAGAGGTAGTAAGGTTGTGTTGGTTGGCCCGGATGGTTGATTAGTTTATTGTTTTAAATAGAAAGGCAATTAGCTGGGATTTTTAGGGTTCACGCTCATCCCGATCATGTAAGTCCACCTCTTATTTATAAACTCATCTAGGAACCATTGATAAATGGTCTTTGATGGAGGATTTATCTTTAAATGCTCTTTGGAAAATAGAGATGATCGAGTAATACTAAACACTTGTTCTCAATTAATACAGACATAGCTTGTTCATGATCAAGCACAACGTGTCACAGGGATATCTCGTTAACACGTTGTCAAGAATATCTTGACTAAGAGTTCTGACTTTTACTTGCACAAGTGATTAATGTGATCCATTGAAGATCAAAAGAGGAATTGAGGACTATACCTTAATCAGGTGAGTTTCCCAGTGGATTCAATGGTAGGAGTTTAGGGCTCCATAAAACTTACAAGAACAATTATAATTAAGGCGATTAATCATAAAAGCAGAGTACCTTTTGGAAATCGAATTCACTTGGCAAAGCGGAATGACGAATGTGAGATATTAGGATTTAAAACAAGATAATTATTTATCTTTGAAAGATTACAAGCGCTTGAATCCTAAAGCTGATAAGAGAAGAACTCTTAAATGCGGATCACAGCCCAGCTCGAAAATGGAGAAAAAACTCTTTCCTTTCAAAACCTAAACCCCAGAAGTCCAGCGCCTATTACTTGTGTCCTCTTGCTTTTATACCCCCTCAGATGTGATTTTCCCATTTTGGTTCGACAGCGAGTGCCCTGCGTGCGAATCGAGTTCTGGACAAATCTACTTGGTACCACATGCAGATGTCTTAGAATTTTACATTAGTGATGTCTTAGAGTGCAATTCTCAACTGTCGATTTTACGCATGTGTCTGGAGTACACATTTGTATTTATCTGCGTCACAATGTACTTTGCCACTTTTTAGCAAGGTGTCTTAGGTACACATGAATGATGTCTGGTACACTTGATCACAGTGCTTTCCTTGTATTAGGTCCCAGAGACTTCGTCAATTGTTCGCCCACTTGTCAGTAGTGCTTCATATTGGCTTCTGGGACACTTTATCCTTATATACTACGTTTTAAACACGAAAGACACCTGAGTCTAAAAACATAGAATAAATTAAAGTACCTATCCTTATGCCAAATGTGGGTAAATTGATTTAGATGTGCTAAATTCTACTATAATTATTATGAATGTGTATTCATCCCTTTGCTTGCTCTGATCTTCTATTTCTTCCCAATTGATTTTGGTGATGTCGTGACTTGGAAATGGCGAAACCTAAACTACATCGCGACTCCAATTTTAAATTCTGACTTCATTTTTGCTTGTAGAGCGGGTTTCTTCTAGTTTTTTTCTTTGAGATTTTAGCTTATCTTTGTATTTCTGCAAATTAAATTTAGATAAAATATCCACATTTCTACATACAAATCAACATTTATCTTGTAATATGTTCAGAAAAATGGATTAAAAATCTAATGAGTTTTTGGACTCATCAATAGTGCCCTCCATCCCTTGTTCGCAATCGTTTTGCGAAAGAAGTCATCAAGTTGGTGAAGCCCCTTATCCCTAATGAATGACCTGTTTTTGGAGATGAGGCCGAACTTCTCGGCCATGCTCTCATTGACAAACTAGTCATGATCGTAACTATGCGTAGGCTCCTCACTTGCCCGACCTCTCTTTGCAATCATCTTTTGCTTCTTACTCGACATTGGGCACATATAGGGTCTGGATGAGCTAGTGGCCAAAGTTTTTCTCACCTCTCCTTGGCATCTAGAACTCCTAACAAACGTATGATGGAGTGGGACCAACTTGCCCAAGTGAGGCTGCCCAGCTACTCTCTTAGGCAAATTGTCGAGCACCTAATGTGCACTTTGGAGATGGGCTTTGTGACTCTAACCTAGGACTGCCATTATCCCTAACCACTCCTAAGGTGCCTTCATAAACCCTAAACAAGACCCAAAGAACAAAATTGCTCACTATAAAGTGAATCTGAGCCTTCACGTACCCGTAACCAAACTGGGATCAGGGTTCCAAAAGAAGGTGGGCACTAGTGATGGGTGGATCTAGGGACGTTCGTAGGGCTTGTGGGGGTCTCCTAGAACCAGTTTGGACAAGCTTAGCTAGGTTTTCTGGGCTCTGCAAAAACGGAGGTGTGTTAGGGCTTGTTCCAGGGTTTTACGAATGAAGAAGAATGAACACTTCTATTCATAAAAACAGGGGAAACGTCGCGACGTTCGGGTCCAACGTCGCGACTTCCGGGTCCAACGTCGTGACGTTGCCGAGAGATTAATTCCAACGTCTCAACGTTAGGATCCAACATCGCGACGTTCCAAAATGTGGCAATGTCAATGTCGCGACGTTGGGATCAGCGTCGCCTTAGCGTTCACGAGTCACTTTAAGCAAGCGTCGGCGTTAAAATCAACGTTATGGCGTTCGCAGCTGTTGAAATGCGTCGGCGATGAGGCCGCGTCGCCAACGTATAGAGAGAGTGCGAATAGGTTGCCAGCGTCGCGACATTTGGGATCCCGGCTTATTTGCGATGTTGGGATCGACACTCCTTGTGACGAAGGCTTAGGTTTTTTAGCTTCTTTCAAAGTCGTGACGTTGTGATCCCGACATTCTTGACGTGATAGAGAGGTCGAATTCAAAAAAAATTGCAAACTTTCTAAATGTAGAAAAGCCCCTGAATGAAGTCCCAACGCGTGGTCTCTTGAATGAAGCTGCCGAATTAGCTCTCCGTTAATATTTATATCTGGGTCCTGAAACAAGCAATAACCGATTCTTAAGAAATAGAAAACCTGCCGAAAAAACTAAAAACACTCCCAACTATAAGGAAGAAAAATATCAAAAGCTTTGGTTGCCTCAGTGGCGCTTTGTTTAATGTCGTTAAGCTCAACTGCGAATCTGTTCGAGATCGGATTTGCATGACTCCCTCGACATTATTTCACAGGTAATGCTTTCGGATAAGATAGCACCTTGCTCGCATGAAACTCGCCCCAAGTGTAAGCCCCGATCGATTTGTGTGTTAACTTTAAAGGTTCCTTTCTCTAGGTGCATAATTTCTGTTCCTCCATGTGGGAAAACCTGAGTCCCGACCACCGTGTTTCCCTGGGAAAAGTTTGAGGTGGGAGTTAAATAAGAGGACTCGTTGACCCGCCTCAAACTCTTTCCTTGAGATATGTTTGTCATGCCAGGCTTTCGTCTTTTCCTTATATATCTTTGCGTTCTCGTATGCCTCATTGTGGAACTCCTCTAATTCATTGAGGCATGGCTTATACGTTTCGCCCAGGCCATCTTACTATCCATATTATTTGCTAGATGCTCTGTATGATTTATGCTCCAGTTCTGAGGAGTGACATGCTTTCGAACCTTGTAGGAATGGTGTTCCCGATGCGTCTTGAATGTTGTTATCACGCTGGGGGTGCATCATCTATGTTTTAAGCTGATCTTTCTTCGAGGGCTATTATTTGTTTTCTCTAAGATAGACTTGATTTCTTTGTTCGACATACCAGCCGCGCAGTGCGTGGGTGGTGTGCAGGAGTCACGGTCGATCTGGACACCATATTTTCTCAACACATTGTCAATGAGTTTGTTACAGAAGTGTGTTCCCCCATCTTCGATCAATGCCCTTGGAGTTCCGAATCGAGTGAAAATATGATTGCGAAGAAAGTTTGCTACCACTTTGGCATCATTAGTTTGGGTAGGTGTGGCCTCACTTCCATTTCGAAAGCGTAATCTCTGACCCGAAGGTGTATAGGTTCTTTGAAAGATGAAGGGAAAGGGACCCATGAAATCCATCCCCACGTATATCAAAGCGACTCTACCCCTGCAAAATAGGTTAAAGGTGGGCTATCCATTTGATACGCTTCACATTCTTTGGCATTTGTCCGCAGTAAGACCTGAAAGTGGTGTGCATCCTTGAATAATGTAGGCCAGTAAGTCCCGATTGAAACACCTTTGCGAGATGTCTATTTCCCCCAGTGCCCCACAGGGCTAAGCGCGTGACAATGAGCGAATACTTTCTATTTCCTCTTACGTGACACATCTTCTTATCATTTAGTCGTGCCCGATTAGCACTACGAGGATGGGTTCCTTGTAGTAGTAGTCTTGTTGTGCGAAAATCTCTTCTTTTCAGCATTAACCCCTAAATTCTGGAGGAAGAACTTTTTGCTACCAAAGTAATTCACCAAATCCCAATGTGATGTTGCTTTTGTCTTCAATTGCCAAGAGTTGTTCGTCATGGAAATCATCATTGATATGAATTTCTTTACTTAGCCCTTCCAATCGTGAAAGGTGGTCGACTACTAGATTTTCAATTCCTTTCTTATCTTTAATTTCCAAGTCGAACTCTTGGAGTATCAACACCACCAGTTGTCAGTCTACCAGCGTCCTTCTTGGTCATCAGGTACTTTATGGCTGAATGGTCGGTGTGCATTATGACCCTATTACCAATTAAGTATGGCCTGAACTTGTCAAACGTGAACACAATAGCTAGAAGTTCTTTTTCAATTGTTGCATAATTGAGTCGCGCATCATTCAATGTCCGACTCGCATAATAGATAACCTGAAAAGTTCTATCCCTTTTTTGGCCCTATGCCCCCTTACAGGTGTGTAGTCCCTCGCGTCACATGAGGTTCCAAAGGAAGATTCTGGTCAGAGCGCTACTACGATAGGTGCTGACACAAACTTTTGTTTAAGAAACAAGAACGTTTGTAGGCAGTCATCAAACTCGAAGGTGCTCCTTGAACAAACAAATTCGACGGGGGCTTAGCTTCATTTTGGAAATCCTTTATGAATCTCTTGTAGAAACCTGGTGGCCTAGAAAGCTCCTTATTCCTTTCACGAAGATAGGAAGCGTAAGCCTTATTGTTTTGACCTTGGGCTCTATCTACCTCGATTCCTCTTTCTGATATCCGGCGCCCTAATACAATGCCTTCCTTCACCATGAAGTGACACTCTCCCAATTCAATACAAGGTTGGTTTCCTCACATCTTATCAATGCCTATCTCAGGTTCTCCATGCAATTATCAAAAGATTTCCCTAGCATAGAGAAATCATCCATGAATACTTCAATAGTTCTCTCGACCGTGTCTGACAATATGGTCATCATGTAGTGCCGAAACATGCCCAGTGCGTTACATAGCCCAAAGGGCATTCGCCTAAAAGCAAACGTACCATACAGGCACGTGAATGTTTTTTTCTCTTGGTCCTCCAGTGATATAATGATCTGATTATAACTCGAATACACATGCAGAAAGCGTTAATACTCATGCCACCTTGGCTTGTCTAGCATCGATCCGAGGAATGGGCTGGGAATGATCTTTTCTATTGCCTTATTTAACCAGGTAGTCTATGCAAATCCTCCGCCTTATGGCGTTCGAGCGTGGCGGTCGTTACTACTCTGTCCATATCATTATGGTCCCTCCTTTTTAAGGATAACTTGTACGGAAACACCCACGAGGAGCTATAGAGATGGGGTAGATCACTCACATCGAAACCATTTCATACCTCTTTTCTTACCATTTCCTTCATTGTCTAGTTTAGTCTCCTCTAATCTTCTACTGATGGTTTGTGCCCATCCTTCAATAGGATCCGGTGCATACACATGGAAGGGCGGATCCCCTTTAAATCAGCGAGAGACCACCTGATAGCATTGTTGTGATCTCGAAGCACTCTCAAAAGCTTCTCTTCCTTTCTTGTCGGAGATGTTGATATGATAACTGGTAGGGTTTAGGATTCCCCTAAGTATGCATACCTCAAGTGACTAGGGAGTGGCTTTTGCTCCAACTGCGGTGGTCGCTCGACCAAGGGCACTGAAGTCTGGGTGTTCTCTCCCAACGGCTCATAATACCTCCTCCTGTTCGGATAGAAAGAGTCCATCCACTTCACATACTCTTCGGCCTTTTCACTCAGTTCTTCCTTAGCACTCTGCATAAGGCTAGCCTCCAAAGGGTCAGTCAGACCACTCTGGCTAGGCACTATAGCCTCTACTTCCTCTATCATGAAGCATGCATCAATCTCCGCTGGATGCCTCACCGCATTAAATACGCTAAATCTGACTTCATCATCCTGCACCCTTAGTTTCAGCTCTCCATACGCATCAATCATAGCCACGCCGGTTGCTAGGAGATAGTGCACTTTAGTATGATGGGTATCTCTTCATCTTCTTCCATACAACAACATGGAAGTCAATTTGGGAAGATTAACTATGCCGCAGCTACTAACACATCCTCTATCACTCCCCAGGGATGTTTCAATGATCTATCGACCGTTCTCGGTGTGATTACGGTGGAAATACAGCAACCTAAACCAGTCGTGAAAATGGATAAGGCATGGGATTATGCGAAACCCCACGATCACATAAGGCTATCTCGAATCGAGGTTCCCTATCTTCTGAGGAAATTGTAAAATTTGCCTAGATCTTGGCTTCTACATTAATTTCTCTGCGCTATCTTACCACACTCTTTTGTAAGTTCAACATCTCAGTCGGTAACCTTATTTTCTGGAAGTATATTTCATGAATTTGAGCGTAGTTGGGCCTTTGTTCTAATGCGTCGAGGAAAATGGAATGTTGATGTCACGGTTTCTTAAATACTTCCAGAATTTAGTGGCGCATCTAGTTGTCTGCCTCAATCGCTAGGGATATGGTACTGGTGCATTGGGCTCAACTGTAACTGCTTGTTTCTCTGTTTCTTTCTTCCCATCTGGTGTCTCTGCTAGCTTCTCCTCTTAGGGCTACTCCCCTGGCCTCTGATCTTCCAAGCTGAACTATTCCACTACCTCAGTTCCTTATTCTCTTACTACTAGTGGTGGCCCCCGTGTAGCTAGCTCTCTACCACTTCTTATTGTGATAGCCTTAACATGTTCCTATGTCCTTTAGGTTTTTCTTTGGTGCTTGGTAGGAACCTTGTTTTTCTCGATAAACCTATTAATAGATTTGCCCCCATTACACCTCGGGTTTCTCAACTATCTTTATGATTGTTTAACTAGGTGGCTAGTTTGCATATTCGCCTTTGTCACCGTTTCATAAAGGCGTGTAAGGAAATGAAAGCATTTGGGCGGGCTTGTTCGAGTCCACTTTTTTTCTAAATTGGTGGTTACGCTGCTTTCGGGTTAGTGGTATGTTGTTACGATTGTTCCTCGTCATGAAATTATGATTACTCTGATTATTCATACCCTTGGCCACGATTACAGTTTTGATAATTGTTGCTCCCATACTAATCCTATTGTTGTGGCTGCTTAAACCTCGACACATACTAGGCGTACTCACAATTTTGCTACCTAGATTGACATTAGTCTTGTGTCTTTGTCCTCGCGAGGTCGCATAACTCTCATGAAATTTGGTGTGAGCGGCATTCTGATTACTATATGCTTTTGTGAATTGTTTTGACTGGTGCGACATAGTCAAACAAATTGCTAGAACCTCATTATCTCTGGCCTCCATGACACTGCCAGGTGTAATCAATCTAGGCTTATGATTCTTGTTAGTGCTTACGACATCCTCCAGGATTTCATATGCTTGGTCCGTAGTTTTTTTCATTAATGCACCTCTTGCTGAGGCATCTATCACTGTTCTGGTCGCATCCCTCATACCATTATGGAAGGTATGGACTAGCATCCATCTAGTCAACCTGTGGTGTGGACACCTCCTTAGCAGTTCATGAAATCTCTCCCATTCTTCGGCTAAGTTCTCTCCCTCCAGTTGTCTAAAAGTATTGATCTCTTACACTAGTTGTGCAATTTTCGTAGGCGGGAAGAACTTTGTTAGGAACTTTTGCACTATGTCGTTCCATGAAGTAATGGAATCCGGTGGCTGACTTGTCAACCAGTATTTAGCTCCATCACCTAGTTAGAGCGGAAACAATCTCAGTTTGAGCGCCTCTTGGTGCCCATTGTATGATCGTGTCACATGCTTGATAAAGTTGGTTAGATGCATATTCAGTTCTCACTTGGCAATCCATGGAGATAGAATGTTTTGGAAGCATGCAAGGTCAGCGCTTTCAGCTCAGTTATTTCTGAATGGGTGGTCTTCGGATGGCAAACTAGGCAATGTTGTAGGTGGTAAGGCGAGACTCTTCTAACTGACATAAGCCCGATCATGCAGTTGTATAAAATGCCTGGGCGCATGATTCCTACCATTATTCCTATTGTGGCCCCCTTACGGCTCATTTTGTTCTTGGTCCTGATCGTGCCCTTCATTGTTCTACATGGTTGCTAGATTTCTTTGCTGTGCTTCTCTTGGTTCTCTGCGTAAATGGTGTAAGGTTCTTTCTGGTTCAGGATCAAATGGAGGTAGTTGACTTGACCCGATGCACATGCATTCTGATAACCTTCACTAGTCACACGCCTGAAACACAAAGACAAGATTCTGAGCATATATGGCCAAAAAAATATAACAAAAAATTAAAATATAAAATAAAATGAAGTCCCAGTAATATATCTAATTGCGTATTGTCGATATCAACATGAAAACTTCTCATTATGACCTTAAAAACTTGATAAGTAGAAGCGTAATGTGTGATTTGTATAACTAGGTGATGCGCTTATGTGCGCAAGTGCACGCGTCGTATCAAGTAGTATAGTGTACCTAAGTACGGATATCGATCCACAAGGAGAAGTGCGTTGACTACTAGAATTGGCCCTATGATATGATCTGGACTCAAACTCTTAATGAATGTCTAACTAATGTATCAAATTAAAACTAAATCTGGTATTGTAGAATCACTTGTTTTGTGAAAACTAGGGTTTTGCCTCTCCTTACCTCATTTGATGGATGTTTACCTAGAGGAATTACTATTCAGACTATTAATTATTTCTCGATGACGAGGTGATCGTGCCTACGAGATACCCTCTCTCGAGGTATATTCTCCTATCTCACCAGTAGGGTTGGGTGCATCACTACCCCGACCCTATACTCTGAAACGCTTAAATGCACAAACCCTAATCGCTACACTCGAAATCGGGATATCTCTATTCTCCAATTAACCAAGGGTTGCTCTACTTATATCCCTGGGAGTCCTTATCTCTCGATATCGAATACCCAGCAAGATCATGCTAATGTTGGCCAAACATCACCATGAAAATAAGCCACAAATGTAGAATAATCAATATAAATCATGAATCAACTAAATAATATAAGATTTAAGCCTTAATCCATACAACTGAAGCAGGGTTCAACAAAACCCTAGAAATAATTCTAGAACATATCGGAATTTAATACAGTCATGGTTATATAAATCATAAATAGTTTTGAGAAGAGAAATACAAAAACAGAGTCTTTTCGATCTCTTGGGTTGTTGCTGCTTCTTTTTCCCTACTCCCTCCGTATGTTCTTCGATAAAAACCAAAATTAGGTCTCCCGTGCTTTTTATCATTCTGAAGCAGAAATCACGGGAACGTCGCGACGTTGGGACGTCATGACGTTAGGACGTCTGCGGCGTTGGGGCGTACGACGTTGAATTGGCTCGCATTTTCTTACATTGACTAGGCGTCGTGATGTTGCGGCGTCACGGCCTTAGACGTCTTGAGTTGGCACGTCGCGGCGTTCGAAAGCATAGTTTTCCACTTCTTCTTCTTTGCGGTTCAAAAGCATGAAAACCACCTATTCACTGCGATACACAGAGATCGAATCGAGATCTTAGAAGCGATAATGCACTTATTAAGATATAAAATAGAGCTAAAACATAGTAAGGACGTGCGTATGACATGAGCGTTTTAGACACTCATCACACCCCCAACCTTAGCTTCTTGCTTGTCCCTAAGTAAGAAACAAACTCTAAACCAGACACTCAAGAAACTAACATACTAACACTCAACGACATGATTGTGATGCACATGTTGCCAAAAGGAAGGATCAAAATGGACCGACTCACAAATCTTGCCCTTTTATACAAATTTCAGAGGATCCATAAGGTTGTTCGACTTTCAAAACAATTCAATTGAACACGGTTCGGTTGACAAGTGACTCAACCTCTTAAGTTTTCAATAGCCTTTCCAAGGAGTCTATGTGCTTTTTATACATGGTCTCTAGCATATAACTCTGTTCCGGTACCCCCCAAACTTGATTTCAACTTACCTATTTGGGAGAGTCTAACTACGGAAGGATAAGAACACACCCTTTTTATTCAACTAACCTACCTACTCATGAAAGAAATACCAGTGCCCATAAGTTTATGTTGAGTGTTCTTGTAGCAGGGATTCGTTGGTGACTCCCCACCAGTTGGTTAAGGGCACCAGACATTCAATTCCCCTCGAACTTCACCTTGAACACTCAACTAAACCTAAGGGCCCTAAGCTATGGGAAACTCCCATCCTCTGTCCCATGTAACGGGCAGTGAAGTCAATGGCTCCCGGCCAGTTGGCTAAAGGCATTAGGCACCCCAGCCCTTCGATTTGTGCACGGAGCGACGCAAAACCTTATGTTGTGACGCCGCTCCACCCACATCCAGCACCTTACGTCGCGTGACATAGAAAAACTCTGTCGCGACACGGGTTCTACCCTAATAGTTATTCTTTGTCGCGACACAGAGATCTCTATCGCGACAAAAAACCCTTCCAGCAGCATGAACTATGTCGCGACATCATTTTTTCTCTGTCGCGATATAAACTTCCCTAGTCATGACCAACCCCTATCGCGACATAAAAACGTATGTAGCCAGCGACTAAAACTTCGGTCTTGTGATTCTGTCGCGATAAAGATGTGCATCACGACCTAGAAATCCCCAATCAAGACTAAACCTATACTTAACATGACCTCTTATCGTGGTATCTCGACACAAACACGAAAACCTGCAATGCGACATTGTCCTGCAGCCAGTGTAATGCCCCAAAATAGCCTAGAATTTTTATAATAATTTTATTATATATTAGGGTATGAATTGTGTGAGCGAACTTAGAGTTTTTCGAAAAGCTGATGGTGTGTGGCTTGAAATGAATTTGTGAGGCGTATGATTAAATATTATATCTTAAAATAGAAAATTAATTGAACAGAAAATAAACTAAGTAGAAAAATGGCAAATTGGAAATTTGTAAAATGATGACCTAAGGGTTAAATGATAAGCTTAAATGCTAATGTGAATTAAATGATAAATGAAAGTGAAATTAAGACCAAAAAGGAGAAAAAATGAAATGAATTTGTGTAAGCGAACATGGCCTTACACTTAAAATGATGAATAAGACCATATGTGGTCTTAGAAGAGCACATTTTTTCATTTGGGCAAAAATGTGTTTAAGAGCAAAGTGAGAGAGAGAAGCTAGGGTTTTGGAAATAGTTGGAGATTGATGTGAATCACTCCTTGTTTGTTTAAGATCTTGCAAGAAGAAATAAGGAAAAAGGGTAGGGCTTCAAGTGCAAAGGGATTTGAGGTAAGAACCAAACCCTAGAAAGTTGTATTGATGTTTGGGTTAGAAAAACCCTAATCCATCCATGGGTTTTTCCCATGGTTGGTTTAGGATGATATTAGGATGTTATTGGGAGTGATTTCCTTGTTTTGTTTTGGGATTTTGAGGATTTTTGGAGGAAATCGCAAGGAGAAAAGTTGAAAATGCAGGCGGGGCTCCTGACTGCGGAGTAGGAACTCCTGAGCGTAGACCTGTTAAGGCGTCAGAACACCCTCGCTGCGGCGAGGCCGAGGTGCTAAAATGGCACCCCTCGGGTACACCGAGGCATAGCAAAGCCACACCACGGCGAAGGCTGCGCAGCGGCGTAGCTCTTTGTTCCTGAGGGCAAAATTTTGGGTTTTATTCCAGAAAGTCCTAGTTTTTATTACAGATAGTATAGGAACCACAAAAATGTGTGTATGGGGAGTTGAATAAAGTGAAACTAAATGAAAAACATATCATACCTCGCCTTCTCGCCAAATCAAGTTCGTCTTTAAGCAGACTTAGTGTCTTAACCCAAAACCGTTAACGAAGATAAATTTGTCATTCACTAAAAATGTATAATAATTGTTTATCCACTAAGAGTGGCATAATTGTTATTGACTAGGGATGGGTGAGGATCACCTAACCCTAGGGCCAGAAGTTGGAAGGAAATGAGAAGTAAGCAAACCCCGGTTTGATTCGACCCTCTATCCTTATTTCAAGTGTTTTGGTAGTATACCATATAAATCTGAAATGATTATTTGGAATGAGTGTATCTTTGAAATGATATTACGAAAGTGCATATGGATTTGAAAATGTGATATTTGAAATGTCTGACAATTAATTGCATGTGAATGATTAATTGAGTTGCAAACGAATTGGTGAATTCTTGACATCTTGAATTGAATCGATATCTTAGAATGACCCGACATGGTGGGATGCTGTCGACATGTCATGATGGTGTATGACATTGTTAAAATGTCCCACTTGGCGGGATCCACCAATCGGCATCCATCATGATGGCATATGGCTTTTTTAAGTGACCACATGGTGGGGTGTACCAATCGGCATCCATCATGATGGGAGACCGAAATTGTTAAATGTGTAAAACATATTCAGAGATGATAAAGGACGGGATTCCATAGGAATGGAATCGTCATAGATATAGATTATATAGACAAAGTGAAATAACAAACTTGATGAGTGTAAATAGGATTTGTAAACTAAATACCTCCTTGGGAGTATATGTTTGAATCTCATGATTTGAGTTAAGTAAATTGAAAGCATGTGAAAATGCATATTTTGATATGATCAATGATTGTAAAGTGAAAGCATGTGAAAATGAATAAGCATGAGTATAGTTTGATATAAAAGGCATGGTTTTATGATAAATGTATGTCATGTTAAACTGAAAATTGGAATATAACTGTATAGAACCACTAAGCATGAAAATGCTTAGCGTGTAGTTTTTATCTATGCGCAGGTTTTAAGTAAACAGGAAAGAAGGCAAGATCAAGAAGAGTAGAGTCATAAAGAAAGTTGCGGCGTATAAGTATATACCCCTTCATATGCATATCATTTCTTTTTTAACATGTGACATTTTGTGAACAAAATAGTTAAACTCCGAACTATTATTTTGTATCTCATTTTGTAAAGGCATGATACGCCATTTTGTAAGCAGGTATAAAGAAGTAAATGTTTATGAGCTACCATTTTGAAAATGCTTAAAAGTATGTTGAAAACTAAAAGCGAAATGACATAAATAAAATGTTTTGATAAGATAAATGAAAGCGGTCGAATTAAACGGGCTCACGGTCGGATCCCTCTTCGAGTTGGGCGGGGGTTCGGGTCACAGGGCCAGTTCAAATCCTCCAATCGGGAGTGGATAGGAAGGGGTGCTACACGGAGAACTAAGCTAACCTATCGCGTAATAAAAAACGCCATGTTCTGACATTTCCATAGCTCAAAATTGAGAACCATGTCGCGACACAAGGAAAACATATTGTGACATAGAGCCGGAAGGCTCACATTGCGACAAGAAAACCCATGTCGCGACTGAGCTTATAGAAAGAACTTTGTTGTGGTAAAGTCCGTCATGACCTAAACTATCTGATAGCCCTATTCTAGGCATTTCACGCATTTCGACCATTCAAGAGCCCTTTCATCACGAGGCTGAAACCCTAGGAAAAGTTGCTGTTTGCATAAATCTTACAAAAATAGGTTCTATTACAACTATATAAATACATATCAAGCCAGATAAACTATCTAGAATTTAGCAGAAACTGGATAATTGTCTAGAATTTTACAAAATACATGAATAAGCCATAATCTAGCCTTTTTCGCAACTAAAATCTTGGATGTGTTTCATCTCCCGGTGTACCTCTAATACCTGAAAATATTTTCCCACGATGGGGTGGTAATGCGATCTGAGAAAATCTCCTATAATGCCTCTGTCTAATTGCACATCTGATATCATGATTCACACATTAACACCCATTCAAGTAAAAATATGCACATTTCTACATGAATGTCTACATGCCATGCCCCATGTCTCGAGTCCTCGTCGACTCCCTCACACATGCATTTGCCATGTATGAAAAACTGTTTTCAAAACAAAAGATTTTTTTTTTTTTGAAAACTCATTGGACAATCTCCGATATCAAAATCCATTGGATAACTCTCCGAAAATAAATCCATTAGACAAGCCTCCGATAAGATTTGTTGGACAACCCTCCGATATAATTTATTGGAAAACCCTCCAATAAGATTTGTTGGACAACCCTCCGATAAAATTTATTGGACAATCCTTCGATAAAACTGCTTTGTTCAAAATCCATGTTATGCGCTCCACACAGTTTCACGATGTTCTGTGCACATGTACAATCTTGATCTGCTTACATAGGTATTTACGTATTACATGCATACGAGAACTACATGCAATATTTAAGAATCATACTTCATCCCAAAGCATCATAGGTAACTAAATCTCTGACATGTAATTCATACCATACATAATCCATGTTAATATATTAAGCATGCATCATCAGCATCATTTCACACAACCTACATGTTATTCAATCAAGATCCAACATGCAAAGCTGATTTTCAGTCTCGACCCGGAAAAAAATAGCCATACCGACCCGGCTATGTCCTGATAGAAGATCTTCATGTTCGGATCCCCGCAAATATTATGCTCGACTTGTTCCATAAGCGAGTGCAGCAACCGAGAATACGACACAGAAACCCCATGACAGTTTAATCCAAACTGTCATGAACTAGCCCTATTGTTAAGGATGAATCCCCATGGCCATTTAATGGCCCTTAGGAAAGAATAACCAGAGTAGGAGGAAACCCCTACCTCTTGGAGCGTAGGAAAACTTCACTTCTTGTTCGAAGGAACTCTAGTTAAACGACCCGGAAGCTGTTTAGGCCGGTTCCTCATCCCTTTTTCTTTTCTTCTTTTCTTTCCTTTCTTTCTTTTCCTTTCTTCCCTCTCTTTTTCTTTTCTATTCCACCAAAGTGATTTGGTCTTGGTGGAGAATTCCTTATCCAAATTAGTTTACACTTGGTATTGCCATGCCATGTGTCTCTTGTACCAACCCTCCACTCAAGCTACTTCTCATGCATAGCCATACCTTGACATTTGGCCTTTAGTTGCTAAGTGTCTTCATGCATCTTACCATGTGGCATGAGCCTTCATGCCACGTGTCCCTATGTGGTTCGTCCATTTATCTCGAAATACGTGAAATTTTGAATGTCTTGGAATTCAAAGAAATTCAACTATATACCAAGATTTCTTGAGACGGACTCAACGGCGTGGTCCGCGTTGTCATCCGAGATCTAGAGAAATTTACAGGCTTGCAACTTGTATTGTAATGGTAGTCTATCGTTTCACATTACCTGGGTTTTCATATTCTTCCCTCTTTAAAAGAATTTCGTCCCAAAATTCACACACATATACATACTATCACATGCAGATGCAACAGTCATTTAACATTTAATGACTAAACCACGTACCTCCGTCCTCAATGAGGAAAGGATATCCGGTACGCATAGTGTCCTCACGTTCTCATGTTTCCTCCTTGACTCCTCGGTGCTGCCACAACACCTTTACTAGCCTCACAGTCTTACGTCGTAAAACCTGATCTCGGCTATCCATGATACGCTTAGGTCCCTCCTCGAAGGTCCCATCTGCATTAACAACAAGCTCTCCCCAATCCACCATATGAGTCGGATCTGGAGTATACTTTCGGAGCATGGAGACATGGAATACCTCTTGGACACCTGATAAACTCGGCGGCAATGCTAACCAATATGCAATCATACCCACCCTCTCGAGTACCTCGAAGGGCCTAATAAACCTCGTGATGCTTTTCATTCTTGAGACACGACCATTCCCTCTTAGGCATTACCTTTAAGAAGACATGATCACCTACCTCGGAGCTCTAAATTCGTTTACCTTTTGTCAGTAGCAGCTCTTTGCGGGCTCTGAGCCATGAGAGGCGCTTCCATATCAAGCTATTCTGAGGTGTCTACAATCAAATCAGGATGGGTGGTGGATCTCTGTCCTTGTCTACTGTCCCCACAGGTGGAATCGACATGGCCTCAGTACAAAGTCTCATAGGGTGCCATATCTATACTCGCTCGATAACTGTTGTTGTAGGCGAATTCCACTAAGGGTAAGTACTCTTCCTAGCTACCCTTAAGATCCAGGACACATGCTCGTAGCATGTCCTCTAAAACCGGTATGGTTCTCTCGGACTGATCATCTGTCTATGGATGAAAAGCGGTGCTCATCATCAACTGTGTCCCCATAGCCTTCTAGAAACTCTTCCAAAAGTGTGTCGTAAACCTAGGATCCCTGTCCAATACTATGGACACCGGTATAATCTGTAGGACAATCTCTGAAATATCTGACGGAAGAATTCCTCGATATATGAAATTCATGCCTTGCTTTGGTAGAAATGTGTTGACTTGGTGGTAGGTCTCACATCCTTATATCGCGACATGCCTCCACGGTGTCCGTGGAAAGTGGGTCACAAAGTCCATCGTGATATTCTCCCACTTCCACTCGGCTACTTCCAAAGGCTGGAGTAGCCCTGTTGGCTTCTAGTGCTCAGCCTTTACCTACTAACACATGAGACATCGTTGAACTAAATCTGCAATGTATTGCCGTCTTGCTTTCCGATATGCGGCGATGAGATCATGATACATCTTAGTGCCACTGGATGCACAACAATCGAGAAGCGATGGAACTCCTGAGGGATCTCATCTCTCTGATTTTCCAGCGGGGAAACCTGACCAGTCCCTATGTTGAGAGATTACCATTTGTGTGGGTGGCAAGCCTTACGTCGCGTACTTTATTGTACGGGTCCTTGATGGACACATCTCGTCTGTCCTTAGACTCAATCATTTTACTCGATGAGAAGGCGTGGCCACTAAGCTCCCAAAAACACCTTGGGCACGATCGTTTGTGCGTAGTCAGAACTGTTCTACTACCTCGAGCATGCCCTCTCGGGGCTTCACTTGTGATCTCCCCATGACTTCCGACTGAGTGCATCAACAACCACATTTGCCTTATCAGGATGGTAGTGCAAAGTGAAGTCATAATCTTCTAGATACTCCATCCATCTATGCTGCCTCATCTTGAGGTTTCGCTGTGCAAAGATATACTTCAGACTCTTGTGGTCTGAAAACACCTCAAACTGCTCACCATATAGGTAGTGGAGCCAAATCTTTAAGGCAAAGACAATGGCAGCCAACTCCATGCCATGTGTAGGGTAATTCCTCTCATGATTCTTTGCTTCTTGAGAACCATGACTACCACCCTTAGGACTACAGCCGAACGCATCTCGGTCAGTCCTTCGAGGCACTCCATGACCTGCATGAACCTCTTGTTCCCTTTTGAATTTATCAAAATAAAATTTGAAGGGTCCTCGCTTCTCAATTCCTGGAATCCCTTCACACTTTACGTCATTCCACTCCAGAAACTTGGCCTCCTTAGGTGGCCTTGTCATAGGTCTTTATAAGCTGAAATCCTGATCATGACTGTCGCACCACACGCCAATCCCAGTTGCGTATCTCGAAGACTAGCGGCCTCTCGTTCATGGCAGCCTCGACCTTCTCGGGGTCACATTGACACACTTGAAGTCGACACGACGTGTCCCAAGAATTTCACCTCAGCAAGCCAAAATTCACACTTGCGGAACTTAGCATATAATTGATGGTCTCTCGAGCCTAAGCGACCCTCGGATGATCGCAAATGCTGCCGCCGGACACGGAGTAGATCGAAGATGTCATCAGCGAAGACCCGACAAACTTATCCAAATAGGTTGAATACCTTATGCATGAGATCCATGAATGCTACTAAGCGCATTACGTCGTCAGAAAGGCATCAACATGAACTCGAAATGCCCATGCAAGCGTCTAGCGGCTTTCTTAGGGCGTCGGCCTCGTAACTCTCGGTGATGATAACTTGGCTATCTTGGAGTAGACCCGCGTCCTTCTCAATTGATCAAACAAATCATCAATCCTTGAGTAAGGATCTGGGTTCTTGATCGTAACCTTATTCAAGCTAATACGTAGTCAATGCCATAGTGAAGGGTTTTGTCATTTTCTTAGCAAAGCGAGCTGGAGCACCGGCGGGTACTCGATGCAATAAAACTCCGACAATTCTTGCGGTTGGACCTTGAGTACCTTAACTCAACCGGTGTCATCATAGAAGTCATAGAAATGGGCGTACGAGGTGTAACTCGTCGTGAAGTCTACATCCCTACGTGGGAGGTAATCCGTGCTGTCAGGAAAAACATCCTCATGCACTCGTAAAACCTGAGTGGGCTTCAGGTCGGCCTCACCTCATCCTCACAGGGTAAGGCTTGCCGACTGACTTATCATGCAATAAGTGACACCTAGAGTCGTACACGGCTCAGGGTAAAGCGTCATGCTTATCTCCCTGAAATATAACATAATGCCATCCTTATGTGTAAAGCGAGTAATCCTCTTACGATCCGCGATCGATAATGACTGGGTGTCTTGAGTCGACGATCCGTCTGAAAGAATGACATCAAAATGCGATATGTCCGTCGCTCGAGAAGGTCCAGTGAGTAGAATCCTGAGATTTCCTATTAACTCACAATCTCGACTATATCTTATCAATCCTCAACTTAAAGTCACTAGGGAGGACTCACATATATGGCTTTTTCCAGTTAAACCTTTAAGCCAAACATTCACATAAGATCTGTGATAAATGAATGAGACACACACGAGAATCAAACAATACTCTTGCCACTGTATATGGCCCGGCCGATCACGCCATCTCAACTTTGGGGTGTAACGGGGTAGACATGCCCCTATGTCCCTAAATTCCCAGCCTATGAGCCATGTTCGGAGCCTCGAGGCCCATACTCTGGCCTCGAGTGCACTTTGTGACATGGTAGGTGCACAGTGCCACACCTTGAGGCGATCACCCAGTTCTTACGGCCCATCTTTGGGGTAAGAAGGAACATCGCGTCTATGCACGTCCTCAACGATGGCGGGGTGGGGTGTCCGTAGCCTTGGGATCCTTATACGGGCAATCTGCGTCTCATATGTCCTAGACGATGTAATGGAAACATGTCATCAGTCTGGTAGCTAAGAGCCCTGATATGGCCTTAGCCCTGATAGTTGATGATGACCAAATCATATAAATACAAATTTATGAAACCATTACAACATGACTATATGCTAATCCCCAGTAAAGGCACCATAAACTTATTTAGACCAAAAATAACTTGTAAGCTCCTTATAAAAATGGATTTGTCAATGAATTCATTAAAGAATTAATTTAGTCTTAATACTGTAAGTGTACAGGTCACACAAGTAATAAAAGTGGACCTATATGTCCGGATATCATTCCCACAGAGATTGAAAAGAATTTAAAATTCAACTACTCCAACTACTCAAGTTCCACACTATTTGAACTTTCATTTCATAGAAATTTCAGTAACCGAACTAAAAATTCTACTATTTGAATTTCTACATCTATTATAAAGGAAAATTTTTAAACTCTAGCTTATAAAACTGGGTTGAACCGGAGTATTCTTTGGAAGTGGACAATGGGATTCCATTCTTGTGAGGTATCGGTCATAGCATTCATGTCTAATTTGATTCTATCATAAATTGGAATGCGAAATTGTCGAAGAATGAGAGTAGTATAGTTTAGATTTCTCCTTTAACTCTACTTTCACTGATTAGAGAGTCATGTTCATTTCTTATTCATGTTTCTAATCAATTACTTGTAATCAAAATTTCTTTATAAGATATGGATATTTTTCTTTTCCAATACTTCATACCCATTTCTTATGACTACAGGTTTCTTGCTTCCCAAGACAGGGTCATTTCCAGATTTCTACAAGATAAATGATGTCTCATCCTTAAAATCTTAAAGAGTTCTCCCTTTCCTTGATTAGATCTATGCTAACACAGGATCAAGATCATTCCTCCGGACTAAGGAGAAATCTCTAATTGATTAAATTGATAAATCACTCAACTAATTCTTAAACCATGAGTAAATTGATGATTTATCTAAGTAATCTTTCAGAGCTCATTAGTTCTTCAATATTAGTCTAGCATACCCCTAAGTAATGCTTCCTACTCTCATGAATCTTCATCTCTCTGTCACTCAGAGGGCCTCTTGGAAATCAGAGCCAGAAAATAGTCCTTTTATGGGTATTAGTTACTAATATTGGGAACAATTCACTTCATGAACATCACCATTCAAATAAATTCAAGATTCTCATCCTAGGAAATTTCTTTCTAATTGTGCAGAAAAGACCATAACTAACATCAGATCTTTCCAAGCAGAAGTTGTGTTTCTCGAAAACTAGATCACAGTGAACACTGAAATACTGATCAGGAAAATTCCATTGTAACTGCAATCAATTGAAAGAAATAATTCAAGCTATTTAGATTTCATTGGATTAGACGATGTCGGGATGACTTTGATAATTAATTCTCTTACAAACTCCACGGAGCAATTCCTTTGTTTCAGATCCAGTAATCAAATAAAATTCTACGCTAAATCTAATCTACGAAGAAAAGAAAAGAAAGAAAGAAAGAAAATAAAAGAAAAATATGATACAAAAGAGTCCTCAGCTCCCCAAATGCCCTCGTTTTTCCTATGACTGAATCTCCTCTCTTACTTTCCTCCAATTGTTTTTATTTATAGAGCCCTAGAAGTTTGGGCCCTAAATTCGAGGCAACATTATGGATCCCCAAAATTCTAGCCCAAATTGCATTCTCCGTCACGACCTAGAAGTTTTGTCATGACAGAGTTTTCAATCTTTATCACAAGTCTCTGTTGCAGCATGCAGTCGTCTGTCGCAACCTGTTCCCTGTGCTCCTTCTTGGATTCCGTCGCTACAAAGTTTCCTTGGTCGTGACAGCATTCTTTTCTTCAGCATATTCATTATGTCGCGACAGAGTTTCCTCTGTCATGACATATCTTTCTTTGGCTCCTTAACAAACTTTCTTGCAAAGTCTGTTGTTCTAACCGTTCTATGTCATGACAATCTTATTTGTGGTTCCTTGAATAGTTATGTGGCGACATCAACAATTTTGTTGCGACAGAGTTTCTATGCAGCTTCTTCAAATTGGTGTCGTGACCTAGTTTTTATGTCTCAACAACATTTCTGTTTTGGTTCTTATTGCAACATTGTTTCTTGTATTGTCAGATTTTCTATCATGACCTAGAAAGTTTGTCACGAAATGAGGTTTTGTACGCCCATAACATGATTTATTGTTCTTGACTTCATTTTGATGTTCTTGTAGCCTCTTGGGTGATGTTTGTTGTCATGACTGGTTTTGTTATGTCGCGACAGGACTATTTTGTATTCAGCTTATCTTTGTGTCGCGACCCAATTTGTTATGTAGTTACCAGACTTTTCTTCCTTGTGGTAGAATCTTTGTTGTGACATAGAAAATTATGTCGCGGCCTTGTTTATCTGTGTTCACCTAATCTCTGTGTCGCAACTTTAGGATCCCTATCACGACATCGAAACATCTCTTCAGCTTGAAGCATGTCACAACATTGGATTCTTTTGTTGCAACCAGGTCGGTTCACTAAGTAAGCATCATATGTCGCAACCTCGTTTATCTATCACTACCAGAGTTTCTTCTTCTTTCGGCATCGTGACTTACGTCACCTTGTCGCGACATAAATCTTTCTTCGAAGCTTTCTTCTGTCTCAACAAGTTTTTCCATGTTGCCATAATAAGTGTCACGACATAAGAGGATTCTATCGCGACAAAGATTTTTCCTTATGTTCTTCAATATGTTGCAACATAAACTTATTTGTCGTAGTATTCTTCCTATATTGTTTTTTAATTTTTTGTCGTAACAGAAGATACCTTGTCGCCATAGAATTTCTGCCTTCTTCCTATTTCATTTGTAGCGACAGGAGCTTCTTTGTTGCGACAATTTCTTCTTTGTTGCCATTTACCTGGAAGTTTGTTGCGACCACAAAACTCTATTGCGACAGAGACTGTTGCTTTGGAATTAAAACCTACAAAACATAAAGTTGGTAAATATTCCATAATTTGTCATTAAAACAGATATGAAGATACTAAAAATAAGCCAAAAAAATGGATTAAAAATAGATGAGTTTAAGACTTATCAAATTCCCCTAAACTTAAAGTTTTGCTTGTCCCCAATAGAAGAAAATTTGTCATCGAAACAATTTAGAGCTTTATTTTTAGGGATATTTTGCATTTTTATTGCAATCCCTTTTGAATCTGCAACTTGAATTGAAACTAGTTAGTTGCAGGATGGCTTCAAATTTAGTTTTCAATTCTGAATTAGGAAAAATTTTCAATTACTGTCACAAAACAAACTAATGATTTTTGAAATGCAAACAATTCAGTCGATTAATCCTGATCTGTGAGTATGTGATGGTCTTCTTTCCCTCCCTGCTTGGCAAAATTAGCTAATCTTCTAGGGCTTTACATAGTTACAACAAAATTAGTTCTTCTAAGTCCCATATGCTTGTTTTTCAAATTAGTCTCCACTAATGTAGGCAAGTACAACCTTCAAGATCAATTAGGTCTTTTAAGCTTGTAAAGTTTGGCTTGGGTAATTGAGTGGATAATTGGAGAATTTAGGCTAAAAATTACCCAGATTCCAATCTTCAATTTTTGCATCTTTGCCTCTATCCTTCATCCCTTTCTTTCTTGCTGATGTTAGAAAAGAAATATTCCCCCAAACTTGATCTTGATGCATCATACAACATACTCTCATCTTGGTATTTTTATTTTCCACTATCATACTTACCAATTCAGTCCCTTTAGATAGAAGCCCTTTTTTGGTTTTCTTTTACTTGTCAAAGATTTTTTAGGAATAGTCTGATGCATGCTTTTTAAGGCTTTCTACTTTTAGAAAACTTTGGGTTAAACGGCTCCTATGCAGGTTGGCATTAGGGGTGTAGGTGTTGAAACACCTATGAACTTAATTGTTCAAAGAGGCCACAAGACAAAACTTATTCCAATTTGACAATTACAACTGACTTCTTCTATGCATTCATTTCCTTTCCTTCAATTGTTCTCTTCTTTTTCCATCCTTCATTCTTGTTTTTCCTTTCAAATCAAGTAACATTCCCCCAATCTTTCCCTTTTCTGCATTTTGAAGTTCTTGTACTGAAACATGGGTAATAAAGGGTTCTTTACTGTAGGATTAGAATGAAGGAAGGGTTTGAGGCTTCTAATTGTTGTTTTAATGAAGAAATTAGACTATTGGCTCAATTCTGGAACTAGAGTGTATGCATAGGCATATTATGAGGGTAGGCTTGAAAGGCTTAAACTTCAATAGATGGCCTATATCACTTCCTGTTAGTGGTATTGCCTAGGATTTCGCCTTGACTAATAATCTAACAAGTTCTAGGACATTGGACTATTTGATTGTGACTGAACCTAGAAGATGTCCCTAATCATTCACAATTTGTTAAGGACTCACTTTGACCATGTGCATTGTTTTGAGTTCTTGCGACCTTCACTTGTTACCTGACGGTCCAAAGCCTTATTTGTTCTTTCTATTGAGTACATCTTCCTAAATCTGAACATTCAACTTCATTCTAGCTAATTTGCAACTTCCTTTTCCAGTTCAGTGAAGCCTACCACAATTTCAAGTACATTTATTGTTGGACTCTTCAGTAGTTGTTATGCCAATTCAACATATCATTTCTTTAATTGCAAACAAACCAAGAATGACATCAACAACTTGATTCAATGAATTCAATGCATCCCAACAATTCACAGCTTCCACCAAACCCATTGTTCACATCATAATCTTTCATTTATTTAAAAACAAAAACACAATCTACAGTGCAAATATCACAAGACTCAAAAAAATTTCACACAGAATCATTCAGTAATTGGTTTTGAGCTTTTATTAAGAGGAATGATTGCAATTTTTGTTTGGAGAGAACACATAATACAAGGGTTCATCTTCTTCTTTTGTAGGATTTAGAAGTTTTCAGGTTTTGAGGTTCAAGGTTAAAGCTAGCTAAAGATGGAGGGAACTTGGGAATGGAGATGTCTGGCTTTTCTTTTGTTGGTGGTTCTTATTTGTTGAAGAGGCAATAATTATTGGTGATCAATTGATCTTGCCTACTACCCAGGTTATTCACAGATCCTTCAAGTTCAATGAGCACATTGTGTATGTTCACTAAATTTGAATTCACTTGGTCCAGACTATCATTCCATAATTTATGTCTGTAATTATTATCCATCTCTAGATCCTTGTCTCTCTTCTCTATGAGCTTTCCAAATTCCTTGAATTGTTCCTTGTAGAGATATTTGAAGCCCTCTGCCTTCTGCAACATACTGGCTTCCGTCTTTTCCTATCTTTTCTAAAAATGAAAGCACATCTTCATCTCTTTTCAGCTATTCATTGTCGAAGGTCTTTATTTTTGTGTCCAGCCTTTGCATCAATTCTCTTTCTCTCATTTCTATTTCTTCTTTCCATTCCTCATCCCTTTGTTTGAGCATTTGTTCCCATCATTGTTCCCTTCTTCTAAAAATTCGGCCTCGGAAACTCCTCTACGATCTTTTGATGTTGTTCCATCTCTTCTCTCTCCTCCATTTCCTTTTCATTGATACATCTCCATAATTTATGTATTTCCTTGATTGCACACAGAACGCACTGTTGGTTCGGAAAAATCTGCCTCGAGGTGAGTGAATTAATGGACTTCTTCTGCTCTGCATTTCATCCTCAACTGGCAGTTGGCCCTCTCCTAGGATTTATTCCATCCCTAGCTGTCCATATTCTTCTTCCTTAGGTTCCTTTGCTACTTCCACAATCTCCATTTCTTTCCTCTTTCCATTCTTTGGGCCTTTTTTCACCCCTGTCAATGTTAAGGGAGAAACCTTAGGACAAGTTTCTTCCTCTGCCCATATCCCTTGAACTCCAGCCAAAATGCAAAGCCTGGTAATTGTTACTGGATGAGGGATTAGTCCCGTTTTTACATTCTTATGGAATCACCTTATAAATGATTCAATTATCTTCCCCACATCGAACTCCGTATCCCTTCAGTAAGGCATACAAGATGATGGCTTCTTGCTCCCTTATGGTGCTCAGATGCTTGGTGGGAATCATGACAGAAGCAATGAAATAAAACCACACCTTAGCTTCTTTTGTTAGTGAGCCTTTGTTAATGGATTCATGGGGATTCTTCTTTTTTCAACTCCACTTCCCTTTTCCAGCCATCAAGAAATCTATAATCTTCCGATGATTGGGCTCTCTAAGCAGTTTTTTATACTTAGATCCATTCTTGGGATCCTTGATTTGGAGAACTTCATTAATCCTTTCATAGCCCATGGGAACCCATATTCCTCTGACGTATACTGAATCTTCTTTCATATCTATCATGTTAGCATAGAATTCCCTGACTACTGCAGTAAAGTCGAGTGGTTTGTGCTTGCAGAACAAGTTCCATCCCTTTTTTTCTATTATCTCTGCAAAGGATGAGATGAACGTACCAAACCCCCTTTCTCCGATAAATCCTTTGTAAGTCAGATTCTTCTCCCATAAAGAGTAGGCTTGATCTGATAGATGCTTTATCGTCCTTACGATTCTTGTTTGCTCTGCTCTAACGCTCAGTTCTTTCTTTCTTGGCTACGAGTTAGGTTTTGTTCCCCTCCCTGCACTTCTGGTTCTGCCACTGGAGTCGTCTCTGTCTAAGGTTCCAGATGAACCTCCTTTTCATTTGTTGTATACTCCTTCATAATTTGACTGAGATGTAGGACCAGGTTTTGGGGTTTTACCATTGATGAGATCTGGATTTGGGGTTTAGGGTCTTTGAAGTCTAGGGTTTTGAGATGTCGAAGGGAGGAAGAAAGTGGAAATTGGGTGAGAGTATGAATGATGTGATGTAATTAGAAGGAGGTGGGCTTTTCAGTTTTGAAGTGTTCTTCAATTAATGGCTCATTAAATGAATGATCTCTTCGTATGTCTCGACAATTAATGATTAGGTCACAACAATAACTTTTGAATCTAAATGTGGAACTTATCTTGTGATTCTTCAAATTAAAAATTGCACCCAACCTTTATTATTAAATTTTTCATCATGACATTTAGGGTTGTCAGACAATTACTAGTCCTAACGATAAAGATGCAGTAAGCGACACGTGTCGATGTACCATATTTCCTTTTCAAATGTCTTTGAGAATTCTGACCCTGCTCATAACAAGAAAAATATTGTTGCAACAGAAATTGGTTCTGAAAACTTAAAGGTGGGTCGGGAAAGTAATTGAAACTGGTCGCGACACTGTTTCTATTACCATTCACTTTAATTTCTAAAATTTTGTTACAACATGAAAAACAAGGTCACGACAAGCTTTTCATCAGTTTGTAGTCAGTGATGTCACGACCGAACTTTCTAGTGTCACAACACAAACATCATGACATAGTGTTTATTGTCGCGACCAAATATTTATTTCCCCAAATGTCTGCAACTTTAAACTGCCTTCCAATTCAGTTAATCACCCACACTTTAGTCCAATTACGCAATTCAAGCTTGTGACAACATATATTGCAACATAAACTCTAAATTCAATTATGAACAACTATCTCATTAGCATCAAAATACTCAACAAAGCATTTAAGCAATTAGCACCTGAAAGTTGTCTAATTAATTAAGCTTTAAAATCATCAAATTTCTCAAACTTCAACTATGCATTATTATCTCAAACAAACTTAGGGAAATATTAATACTCCCCTTAGTATCTAATTTCTGCACAATTCAGTTTGATGCAGTGTGCTTTATAATAACTTTTGATTCTAGTTCATCTTTTCTGTCAAAAAAAAAAAATAGCAAATGATCAAACTTCCTAATAAAACTTCTAACAAAATCAAAATTAAAACTTAAAATTCATAAAAGTAATCAACATCAATCAAAGTTAACAAAAGTAAAAATTTTGTTTGGGTTGCCTCCCAAGAAGCTGCTCAGTTTAATGTCCTTAGCTAGATACGGCTGCAGAGTGTCTTCATTTCAGTAATTCTCTTTTCCCTTTTCAAAATCTGGATCTACCTCCTTTATGCTTCCTCCAAGATAATGTTTCAGTCTCTAACCGTTTACTTTGAATTCACTTCCAGATTTAGTCTTCAGTGTTACTGCTCCAAAGGGTGTACTTGTTACCATAGTGTATGGACCACTCCATCTTGATTTCAATTTCCCTAGAAATAGCTTGAGCCTGGAGTTGTATAGAGAGCATTGTTCTTATGCCTTAAATTCCCTCCTTAGGATTTTTTGATCATGCCACCTCTTGGTCTTTTCCTTTTAAATTCTGGCATTGTCATAAGCTTCATTTCTCAATTCTTCCAGTTCATTCATTTGGAGTAGTCTCTTTTCCTTGGCAGCTTGAAAGTCACAGTTTAGTTTCTTGATAGCCCACATAGCCTTGTATTCCAATTCTAAAGGGAGAGGATAAGGTTTTCCATATACAATTCTGTATGAGGACATTCCAATTGGAGTTTTAGGCAGTTCACATAAAAGCGCAGTCGTCGTAAATTTTATAGGCAGTTGTATAAACCAAACCCTTGTATTCTTTCATCATTTCTAGAACGAGTGTTCCACCCATTTGGATACATAATCCATAGCTAGGAGAATGTACATATTTCCAAAAGATGATGGGAAAGGTCCCTTAAAGTCTATTCCTCATACATCAAAAATGTGCACCACAAGAATTCCTTGCAGGGGCATTTCATTTCTTCTGCTTAAGTTGCGCATTCTGCGACCAGGCATCTGATGTTTCCCGTTCAAAATAGTCTTCCGATAGAGTGAGCGATAAAATCTGATTGGAGAATTTTAGGCTGTCTTGTCTCTATCAAAGTGTCCTTCATATGGTGATGCTGACATTTCTCCATAATACCACCTGTTTTGTTTAGGACACATCTCCTTATGATCATGTCTCTTTGCTCTTATCGGTAGTGGAGTCATCCATATATCTGATCTTGCAATCAATTCTCAATTTCCTTATCTTGGTAGCGGGTGAATGGCATAACTCCCTGAGAAGCTAAGTAATTCTGCATGCATATCAGGGTGTTTGTACTGATAACATAAATAACTGCTCATCAAGAAAAATTTATGCTATTTCTGTCCCCTTTTCTATTCCAGCAATTCTCTCCAATCTAGACAAGTGATCTGCTATCACATTGTCACTACCCTTCTTATCTTTGATTTCAAGATCAAACTCTTACAATGTAACTACATCTTATCGATCCTTGGCTTGGCATCCTTCTTCGCCATTAGATATTTAATTGCAACATGATCAGTGTGTATTACAACATGGGAACCCAATATATAAGGCCTGAATTTTTCACAAGCAAACACCATTGCTAGCATCTTCTTCTCTGTGGTAGAGGAGTTCTCTTGTGTCTCATTGAATGTTATGTTGGCATAGTATATGGCCTTGAATATCTTTTTAGGTTCCTACGTAATCGGCTCGATGCATAATCAGCATCACACATAATTTCAAACTCATTGTTCGATCTAGTGTTAACATAATATGAGGTGTGCAATAGTTTTATTTCATAAATTGGTCTGCATGATTCATCAAAATCAATTGCATCTTTCAATGATCCTACCTGATGGTCTAGAGATTTTGAAAATAACAATGAATCTTCTATAAAATCCGATTATGTCGGGGAAGCTTCTTATTCCCTTCATTGTTGTAGGTGACATGAGAGTTTTTATGACAACAATCTTTACTTGATCTACTTCCAATCCGGCTTAACATAAATCTTATACTTTAAGACAAGCCCTGCCGATTACCGCCAAATGACATTTCCCGATTTAAAGCTAGATTTTTGTCTTGGCACCTCACAGTCTTGTTTCAAGTTTTCAAACAATCTTGAAAATGGATCCATATCTTGAGAAGTCATCCATAAATATTTCCATAACCTCTTCCACGAGTCGAAAATATAGACATCATACGTCTTTGATAGGTGGCGGGGGCATTACATATTCGAATGGCATCCTTACAGGGGCAAGGTGCCATAGGACATATAAATGTTGATTTCTCTGATCCTCGGGGCAATTGCAATCTGGTTATAACCACTTCAATATCCATCAACTTGATAATGGGAATTGCCTTGCTAACCTATCCAACATTTTGTCAATGAAAGGTAGAGGATAATGGTCCTTTCTAGTAGCAGTGTTAAGTTTCACATGGTCATACACTTTCCATCTGTCCACAGTTCTTGTAGAATCAATTCATTTCTTCTCATTTATGATCACAATTGAATCCTCCCTTCTTTGGAACCACATGGTGGGCTCACCCAGGGCATGCGAGATTGCATATATGAAGCACGTATTTAGTCATTTCGGTACTTCTTTACGACTACTTCTTTCATTCTTTTTGGATTCGACCTTCTCACGTTCTATCGAGTTCTAGCATTCTCCTCAATAGGATCCCAATAATCGGTTGGACTGATTCCTTTCAAATCTTCTATAGACCAACTCTTTGCTTCCTTATATTTCCACGAGAGTCTCGGCATTTTTGCTCTTCCCGGCACAACAATCAGGTTGAAATGATAATTGGCTTTCCTTTTTCCAGTTGCAAAAGGGTATACTTTAAATGTTCAAGCAATTCCTTGAGTATTAAACCCTCTGAACTTTTGTTTTCTTCAGCAACTTTTTCTTCATAACTGTTGGATTTTTCTACATTGTTTTCTCCAACACTGAATACTGAATCTTTTAATTTAAACTTTGAGTTTAGAATTTCAATTTCAAGATGTTTAAGATACTGAAAATTCATCTCATTCTCATTCATTGAATTCTGAAAATTATAATCGAGTGATGGGTTCGGAATGATAGGAATTTTGTTTAATTCCTGATAAACCTTTATTGAGTTAAGTTGTTTCAAGCGTGATTGAGATTGAAGTGCACTGCTTCATCTCTAACCTTAAGAGTTAGTTCCCCTTTTCTCACATCAATCAATACGGCTCCCGTTGCTGAGAATGGTCTCCCTAACAGCAATGGGACTTGTATGTCTTCTCTATGTGTATTCTGAAGTCCCTTTGGAAGAGCAATTTTCCCACTTTGATCGAGGAAAATCTTAGGGGATGCCTAAGCTGATGAGCCAATGTCCTATCTGCCATTTGTAGGGTCATGGCTGTGGGAGTGAGCCCCCAGGCTTAATCTTTAGCAACGAGACAAAGGCATTAAGTTGATGCCAAGCTCCGGAGGGAAATCACCTGATACTTTGCCCATGCTCAAACATCCCAAATTTTGCAAAGGTATAGTGGAAGAATTTGCCTTGATCCTACATTTTCTGCAGGCGTATCTTACGAGATCAGCGCACTCTGAGTTGTTGTTGGGCTCACTATCCCTTCCTCATTAATCTTTCTCTTTTTCTCGATATCTCTTTCATGAATTTTGCATCTCTTGAGGCTAAGTTAATGTATAGCCACGAGAAGGGAATGTTGATCTCTATCTTCTTAAACATGTTTAAGAATCTGGAGAAATGCTCTTCTAGCTTTGCTTTCTGTAGTCTTTGAGAGAATGGAACTGGAGGATTGTAAGCTTTAACTTCTTCCTTCATCCCTTGCTGCTCGGGCTTCATTTCTATTGTTTTCTCTTTCTCAGTAGTTTCTGAACTATGTTGCTCAAGTTCTTCTCCAATTTCTACTTGTTTCTCTTCCTCAGTGTCCCTCTTTTGAACTCTTCTTTCATCTAGCTCTCTACCACTTCTCAGAATTACTGTCATACAGTCCTTTGGATTCTTTCTGGTGTCACTTGGAAATGAATCCTTAGGCTCTTTCTGCATAGCTTGAGCCAGTTGCCTTATATGTATCTCCATATTCTTCAAAGAGGCATTGGTGTTTGTTTGAAACATAGTTGTGTTTGCATTGGAAGTTTTCATGCAAATTCAAAATCCTTTTGTTTTCTGACATGAAATGAAGCATCTGATCTTCAAATGATTGAGTCCTTTTTGATACGATAATCTCACTCTATTGGCCCTCTGTTCTTTATTGTTCTTGGAACTGAAGGGTGAGCATAAACTTCTTGATAGTCGTCTGGAGTGCAGGGGCCTTCTTTGTGCTCCTCACCATATGAAAGTTTTCATGGTTCTCGGTGCTAGTGTATAGTGTATTGGCAAGTTGGGTTGGGCTTAGTGTCTTCTTTGCTCATTCATATGCCAGATGCTCCTCGACTTGGTAGGGCTCTTCTCCAGCTAATCCTTCACAATTCTTCCAATTCTTTCTTCTACTGCTCCCACTTCATGTGCAGTGTGCATTCTTCTTTCATTGTTTCCCAGTTTGTTCATAACTACATCCAGCTTTCCTTCTATGGTTATCATTCTATCAAGTCTAATAAGACTACTTCCCTTGATGCGCTCTGCTCCTAAAGCTTAGGATGGAGCCCATAGTTGCATTGGCAAGATCTTGATGATTGCCATATACGCATATCTTCTTTAAAGCTCCACTGACGGGATCGTCAATTATACCCTTGGAGGCATAATTCATAGCATGATAGAAAATATCCATCTGAGTGGTCAGATCTATTCCATGCATAGGACATCTTCTCAACAATCTCTTGAATCTCTCCCATGCAATGTAAAGACTCTCATCTTCCCCCTACTTAAAGACAATTATTTCTCCTCTTCTCTCAGCAATGAGAGCTAGAGGAAAAAATCTGCTCATATAGGCCCCCACTAATTCTTCCCAAGTGTTCATTGATCCCACTAGCAATGAATCAAACCATCTTGTTGCCACATCTCTCAATGAAAAGGGGAAGAGTTGTAGCTTGATTACTTCTGGTCTCACCCCATTCGGCTTAGTTGTGTTAGTGAAATCCTCATAAGATCTTCCCATATGCTCATTGGGATTTTGAAGGGTGACGTGAGCTGGTGTTTTTACCCTGTGTCAATCTTTGGTTTTATTTCAAAGGTGTTTGCTTCAATTACGGGTTGTCTTATTGCGGCCTCCTCTTAGATAATAGGTCTCCAAAGTCCTCCATGAAGTATTAGGCCTGCAATTTCTCTACTTCTTAACTATACGGAATAGCACACGTCACTCTCTTTGATTTGCCATATTCCTAGATTTTGCTTGGTGATCCTTCAGTTTTGCGGGGTTCTCTCAATTTCGGTGTCTAGAGGCGACAAATCTATACGGTCTTTTAGCCATTTTAAAAATCTTCTTGAAAGTGAAACACCTTTGAATCGAATGGAGTCGATGGAATAAAAAAATTATATATCTATTTGGAACAGAGAAATATCGGTAGCTTTTTTTCGACCCTTCTTTGTTAAAAATGTTTTGCTAATTTTTTGAAATTTTTGTAAAAGCAAGAAAAATGTCCAAATTAACATTTCTCTCTTTTGTCATAATAATGATTTTTAAATTCGTTCGATCCCCGGAAACGACACCAACTTGATGATGACCAAATCATATAAATACAAATTTATGACACCATTACCACGGGACTATATGCTAATCCCCAACAAAGGCACCAAAAACTTGTTTAGACCAAAAATAACTTGTATGCTCCCTATAAAAATGGATTTGTTAATGACATAATTGAAGATTTAGTTTGGTCTTATCTTTGCCAAGTGCCGCGAGTCGTACAAGTAATAAAAGTGGACTATAAGTCTAGATATCGTTCCCCTGAATTGAAAAAATTTAAAATTCAACTACCTGACTACTCCAGTTCACACTATTTGAACTTTCATTTCATAGAAATTTTAAATGCTTAGAACTAAGAATTCTACTATACGAATTTCTACATATTATAAAAGAAAATTTTAAACTCCTTAGCATAAAGTGAAATTTGAACGGTATTCTTGGAAGTGGACAATGGGATTCCTCTTGTGAAATTATCAGTTCTGCATCATAATCTAATTTGATTCTATCATAAGTGGAATTGAAATTGTCAAAGAAGCCGAGTAGTATAGTTTAGATTTCTCCTTTAACTCTACTTTTCCTTGATTAAGAGAGTGTGTTTTATTTCGATTCATGTTTCTAATCAATTACTTATGTCGAAATTTCTTTATAAGATACAGGTATTTTCTTTTCCAATACTTCATACCCATTCTTATGACTACAGATTTCTTGCTTCTAAAATGAAGTCATTGCAATTCTACAAGATGAATGATGTCTCATCCTTCAAATCTTAAAGAGTTCTCCCTTTCCTTGATTAGATCTATGCTAACATAGGATTAAGATCATTCCTACAAACTAAGGAGAGATCTCTAATTGATTAAATTGATAGATAACTCAACTAATTCTTAAATCATGAGTAAATTGATGATTTATGCAATGTCTTGAGCTCATTAGTTAGCGATATTAGTCTAATACCCATTTAAGTAATGCTTCATGCTCTCAAGAATCTCCATATCTCTGTCACTCAGAGGGCCTCCTAGAAATTAGAGCCAGAAAACAGTCATTTTATGGGTATTAGTTACTAATATTAAGAACAATTCACTTCATGAACTTCACCATTCAAATAAATTCAAGATTCTCATCTTAGGAAATTTCTTTCTGATTGTGCAGAAAAGACCATAACTAACATCATATCTTTCCCAGAGGAAGTTGTGTTTTCTCAGCTGGATCAGTGAACAACTGAAACAAGCGATAAAGAAAATTCCATTATGGCGCAATCAGCAGAAAGAAATGAATTCCAATTGTTAATACAGATTTCATTGGATTCGGGTCATCGGAGAGATGACTTCCAGCAATTGGTGCTTCTAAACTTAGACAATTCAACATTTCCAGATCCGATTAATCAAATTAAAATTCTACGCAAAATCTAATCTACGAAGAAAAGAAAATAAAAGAAAGAAAGAAAATAAAAGAAAAATATGATACAAAAGAGTCCTCAGCTCCCCAAATGCCCTCGTATTTCCTTTGACTGAATCTCCTCTCTTACTTTCCTCCAATTGTTTCTATTTATAGAGCCCCAGAAGTTTAGGCCCTAAATTCGAGGCAACATTGTGGATCCCAGTCGCCCGGTGCATTCTGCACAGTGCGACTGCAGGTTTGTCGTGACAGAGTTTTTCAATCTTTATCGCAAGTTTCTGTTGCAGCATGCGATTAGATGCAGCCATGACTGTTCCTTTGCTCCTTCTTGGATTCGTCGCAACAAAGTTTCATGAAGTAGTGAGTATTCTTTTCTTGACATATTCATTATGTCGCGGCAGTTCCTCTGTCATGACAGATCTTTCTTTGGCTCCTTAACAATCTGTCTTGCAAAGTCTGTTGTTCTAACCATTCTATGTCACGACAATCTTATGTGTGGTTCCTTGAATAGTTATGTCGCGACATCGACAATTTTGTTGTGACAGAGTTTCTATGCAACTTCTTCAAATTGGTGTCACGATCTAGTTTTTATGTTGCAATAGCATTTTTGTTTTGGTTCTTGTTGCAACATTGTTTTTGTTTTATGTCGCGACCTAGAAAGTTTATCGCGACAGAGTTTTGTCACCACTTAACCTGATTTCTTGTTGCAGCTTCATTTTGATGTTGTGACATAGCCTCTTAGTGTTGTCGATGTTTGTTGTCATATTTCGATTTGTTATGTTAAACGGGACTTTTACGTATTTGCTTATCTTCGTATCGCGACCCATTTTTGTCGTATCGCGACGGACCTCTTCACTTGTGTTAGAATCTTTGTCATGACATAGAAAGTGCGCCATGACCTTGTTTATCTGTGTTGTTGATCTACGTATTTAAACTTTGGGATCGATCTTGCCGACATCAAAACATCTCCTCAGCTTGAAGCATGTCACAACATTGGATTCTTTTGTTGCAACTAGGTCGGTTCACTAAGTAAGCATCACATGTCGCGACCTCATTTATCTTCACGACCAGAGTTTCTTCTTCTTTCAACGTCGCGACTTACGTCACCTTGTCGCGACATAAATCTTTCTTCTAAGCTCTTCTTCTATCTCAATAAGCTTTTCCATGTTGCCATAATAAGTGTCACGACAGAAGAGGATTCTGTTGTGACAAAGATTTTGCCTTATGTTCTTCAATATGTTGCAACATAAACTTATCTGTCGCAGTACTCTTCCTGTATTATTTTTTAATTTCTTGTCGTGATAGAAGATACCTTGTTGCCATAGAATTTCTGCCTTCTTCCTGTTTCATTTGTTACGACAGGAGCTTCTTTGTTGTGACAATTTCTTCCTTGTGCTGACATCCTACTGAAAACTTTGTCGCAACATAAACTTCCTTCTTCTTAGCTAACTGGTTATATTCTTCCCATTTTCTGTCGCGGCACACTGTCTTTTTTCGTTATAGAGCTCATCTCTTAATACTCAGATCTTTGTGTTGTGATAAGGAAATTATTATCGTGACCGAGTTCCTTTTCTATTTACTTGGAAGTTTGTTGCGACACACAAAACTCCGTCACGATAGGGACTGCTGCAATTACTATTTTTCTCTTCTTTCCTATTGTATTTTTCTCCTTTTTGAATTAAAACCTGCAAAACACAAAGTTGGTAAATATTCCATAATTTTGCATTAAAACAGATCTGAATATACTAAAAATAAGCCAAAAAAATGGATTAAAAATAGATGAGTTTAAGACTCATCAATAGTCGCGACTCTGTCCCTGAAACCCTCGTGAACTAGAAGCCTTCAGCTTCTTTCCCGAACTAGAAGAAGGCTGACCCTCCTTCCTTTTGTCACCGGCACCCATGTCTCATATTCTCCGTGTGTCATCTATCTATCTCTATGACCATAGCCGTCCTGACCATATGGTCCATATCTTGTAGGATGAATCCAGCAATCTTGCCCTGGATGGACAACTTTAGACCATCCTCAAACTTCTTGACCTTGGCCATGTCTATGGCCACATAATCAACCCCGAAACGTGCCAATTGGGTGAACTTAGCTACGTATTCGAGTACGGTCATACTTCCTTGTTTCAACTCAAGGAACTCCCGAGCTTGCATGCCTAGCAGATGCCAGGAAAAACTTACTCATGAAGAGCTCTCGAAACTCTCCCCATCTCATCGTCTCTAGATCCCTTGAGACTTTAACCCAATCCCACCATACCTGGGATTCACCCTCTAGCTTAAACATAGCTAGCCTGATCCTTGTGGCATCGGAGGTAATCTCTATGGCCTCTAAAATCCTTTGACCTGTCGAACCAATGGTCGGCTACCACTGGATCCCCTCCTCCTGTGAATGTCGAAGGATGTTGTGCCATAAACCTCTAGAGGTTACTTGGTCCTCCCTAACCCCTAGTTGTACTAGCATGTGCAATGGTAGCGACTACAGCACCCATAGCCTCTACGAAGGCATGCTGATCGAAAACAAGCGGTGGTCGGCTATTGCCTCGTGGGCGACCCCTACGACCTCTTCCTCGACTTACCATCTACATATGTAAAATAGAAAAAATTGAAATAACTAGCAATGCATATGCTAACCACTAGTAATTCTAAAATCTTGTATTTATCTATTCATTTACCTTCCAAACCCCTAATGTTATGTTCCCTAACCCTAGTGTTCAACCTTTCTTAATATACTATTTACCAAGTATATAATTCACACAATATACAACACAATATCATGCAATAATAGCACGCAATAATTCATCAAAATGCACAATGGATGCATGGTCTGACCGTACCGTTGGGCCACTGGAGTATCGTCACACCCTCTTGCTTTCACGTGCTAGGTATGTTGCTGGTATCAAATATCGACTCTAGGTATTTATAGAGCATGCTCTGATACCATGTTGTGGCGCTGAATCTCGGGGTTTTTACCTTGTGAAGTGCGTGGTGACAAGAGCTCTCATCACTCTGAATCCACGTCGTGCGCCCGACTCTGTCGTGACGATCGGTCGCACATGATGTCTTGCCCATCCCGCAGCATCTGGCGTCTAGGCCTTGTCATGTACATGCCCAAGTCTTTGTCGCGCTCGCCCTCATGCAATAGGTGCAGCTGCAGCCGGCGATAGTAAGCCCTTGTTGTAGCCATTCATAACCATGACGGTAAAGCGCTCGCATGGCCATTCCTTTGTCGCTGACATAGAGTGTGGCCATTCCCTGTCGCGACATAAGGCTGTGGCCATTCCCTGTTGCGACACAGAGATCTCTGTCGCGACAATAAACCCTTCCAGTAGTAGTGAACTATGTAGCGACATCATTTTTTCTCTGTCACGACATAAACTTCCCTAGTCATGACCAACCCCTATCGTGGCATAAAAACGTATGTCGCGACACAAGGCTTTCTTCGATCCCCGAAACGATTCTCACAGCCAGCGATAAGGAAAATTTTGTAGCCACCTAAGAAATCCCAATCGAAGACGAACTTATTGCTGACATGACCTCTTGTCGCGGGCGTCACCGATCACAACACGGAAAACCTGCACCATGGCATTGTCTGACCGAAGAACCGGTAACCTGTCGTAACTGAAAAGCGCCATGTTGCAACGTTTTCTATAACTTAAAACTGAGAACCATGTCGCGACACAAGGAAAACCATGTCGTGATATAGAGCGGGAGAGCTCACATCGCGACGAAAACCCTTGTAGCGACCGAACGCCCTGGAAAAGAACTACATCGCGTGGGAATCCCCGTCGCTACACAAACATCATTAACTGTTCTGGGCATTTCCACGCATTTCGACCATTCCCAGGAGCCCTTTCATCACAGGAACTACCAGAAACATAGAAAAAAGTTGCCAGATTGCATAAATCTTACAAAATTAAGTTTTATTACAACTCTTTCTCATTACATATACAGAAACTGGATAAACTATCCAGAATTTAACAGAAACTAGATAACTGTCTAGAATTTTACAAAATACATGAATAAGCCATAATCTGGCCTTTTTCGCAACTAAAATCTTGGATATGTTTCATCTCGATTGTACCTCGGTACACGAAAATATTTTCCACACGGCCAGGTAGGCAATACTTGATGAGAAAATCTCTACAAGGGCTACTCCTATCTAAGTGCACATCTCGATGTCATGATTCACACATTAACACCATTCAGTAAAATTATGCACATTTCTACGCAGATATGCACATGCCACGTACCCGGTATCACCAATTTCATGACTCCCTCACCACATTACATTTTCCATGTATGAAAAGCGTTTTCAAAACAAGATTTTTGTTTTTGACTCATTGGAATAATCTCGATATCAAAATCCATTAGACCCATTAACCAATAAATCCATTAAGCAGGCCTCAGATAAGATTTCTTTGGACAACTCCTGGAATTATAGTTTGTTGGACCTCAGGTAGATTTGTTGAATGAACCTCCGATAAAATTTATTGGACAATCCTACGATAAAATTGCTTTGTTCAAAAGCCATGTTATGAACTCACACACAGTTTCACCGATCATTCTGCGTGCACATGCGATGATGATGCCCTTCTGTGGGTATTTACATACATATCTTGAGAACTACATGCAATATTAAAATCATCGCTTTCCATCCTGGCATGTGGGTAACTTCATCTACAACGTAATTCATAACCGCCGCAATCATGTTAATATATTAAGCATATATATCAACATCATTTCCTGCTTTTATGTTATTGATCAAACGATCAACATGCAAGCTGGATTTTCAATCTCGACCGAGGAAAAAAAAGAGCATACCTGACCGACATGTCACCTGATAAGTCTTCATGTTCAAATCCTGATATTTATTATGCTCGACACGTTCCATAAGCGAAATTCTGGAACGAACCTGACCACGAGAAACCACGTCACGAGTTTAATCTATTTGTCATGAAATAGCCTATACTGTTAAGGCTAAATCCCATAGCGTTGGTGCCCTTAGACAAGAATAACCAGAGTAGGAGGAAACCCCTACCTCTTGGAGTGTAGGCAAACTTCACTTCTTGTTCGAAGGACTTTCCCATTCGGCTGACAGGCTGCCTTCAGTTCCTCATCCCTTTTCTTTTCTTCTTTTATTTCCTTTCTTTCTTTTCCTCTCTTACTCTCTTATTCTGTTGCAAGACTAATTTGGTCTTGGTGGAGAATTCCTTATCCAAATTACTTGACACTTGTTGCACTTGTGTGTCTCTTGTATAACCCTCACTCCAAATGCATTTCTCATGTGCCGTACCTTGACATTTGGCCTTGGGTTACTGATGTCTTCATCAAATGTTACCATGTGGCATGAGCCTTGCTACCATGTGGTGCATGAGCTCATGTCCCTACGTGGTTCATCCCATTTGCCCTCTAAAATACTGAAATCTAACCGTCTTTAATTCTAATAAATTCGACCGTGTACATAGATTTTGTGAGATCGAACTCAACAATGGTCAAGGCCAATATCCGAGATCTAGAGAAATTTCCTGTAAGTTTGCAAGTCGTATTGTAACTTAGTCTATCGCCCACATTACTCCTGTTTTCCTAATTTCAAAGAGTCCGAACAAGATTTAAATCATCAACATACACAGTAATAATTGCAAATCCGGTTTTCGATTTCTTGATAAAGATGCATGTGCATATAAGGTTGTTTGTATACTCTCTTCATTAAATATACTCGCAAGGTGGGATCACTCACGGGTCCGACTTCGCTCACGCCCGCTTCCGACGCATGACAAAATATTTGAATTCCTTACCCGATTTTTTTAAAACCGACCGGTACTGTGGGTATGGCCTACATCTTATAACAATTCAAAATATTATATATGATATAACTCGAGTCCCATTTACAAATACAAAACTTTACTTTTTACATTTACAATTCAGCACTAACCTACATGTAGTGAACCCTTACAAGTACGTGCCACTTCTAAATTGTATGCGATGGCTTGGCCGATGTCTTCTTGTACCTCTACTGATTAAAAACTGTGCATGCTAAGCTTTACGCTTAGTGGGAAACATTTATGCGTAACACATTATACACAATTATATATGTATAACCATAATGTAAATCGAAATTTCATACATTCATGTCAGCGGACTTATATAAGTACTTAATGTATCACAGGTTTATGTTCATATCGGACTCCCATGTAGGAGTTACGTAACTTATTCTACGGAACTTATAACGGTCTTACTTTAATCCTATATAATCGGGTCTTACTGAATCCTATAATCGTCTTAACGAACTTTATATTTGTATACAGACTTATCTTATCTTACTGGAGCTTATACTTGTCTTACTTGACATTTTGAGTACTGTGAGGTACTACGTAACTTGTACTTATTTACTCGATACAAGAATACCCTTAGGTGCTACTCGGACTTATACTTACTTTAGACATATCTGAGTACCCGTAGGAATGTCGAACTTAATCAAATATTGCTGAGAACCAGGTACTACGTAATCCAAATCGAGACAGGAGTGATCCGTAGGTACGGCTGTAACTCATAATCAGAGGCGTGAGTACCCATAGGTACGATATAACTTGGATCGAGCATGTAAGCATCGCATATTGTGACTTATCAACATGTGACGTATCGGAGCACAGGACTTATCGTGATACGTGAGTATCGATACAGACTTATCGATACAGACTTATTTGTATACAGAGGTCGACATGTGTGATTTATCGATACGTGACTTATCGGGATACGGGCATCGATACAGGATTTACCGATACGTGACTTATTCTTTGTCTTATAGATCTTATACTCGCTTTACGTAACTTATTATTATCTTACTTGATCTTACCTCAGGCAAAGGCACTGTGAGGTACGATAAGTCTGAACAAACAGATCATATCACACCAAATGATCTACTTATTACGAGTACGGACATTGACCTCTTCGTGAGGAACAGATCACGATCATTATACCTGCTATCCAGAGGGCAACGACTCGGACTTATACTCTATTTTACGTAACCTTCAGACTATTTCACTTCGATACGAGTACCCGTAGGTACTCACCGCTTATACTTATTTCCATCGATACGAGCACCCTTAGGTAAATTAATGGACTTATATCTGTTCTACTCCCAGGAGTTGCTGCAGTTTCTTCTCTTATGCAAAACTTATACTTATAACAAACGATATCTCTGGACTGCTGGGAGCCACAGAGCTTAATCAAATACAAGAGTACCTTAGGTACGACAGAACTTAATCAGATACAAGAGTACCCGTAGGTACTATTAACAACATGCAGGTACCCAGGGCACATCTCGTATCTTTACCATATTCACCCTTTGTTCTTATTCAGTCTTACTGGGGTATAATCTTGCTGGGATTGCCTAGACCAAAATACGAAATGAGTAGGACACAAAGACAATAAACACCTGAAGGTACAAGAGATGCATCGAGGTGCCGTGAGCACAAAGCAAATGCCGTTACTCCACAGAGTGCCATCGCATTTAATCAGAGTGCCTGGCACTAACTGCAGAGTACCGGGCACTAATGCGCCGCACAGATCAGAGTGCCGCCGCATCACCGAGTACCGGCGGTACCTAATGCCGGCACGATCGAGGCCGCCAGACGCAATCGAGAGCACCGGCATCAATGTGCCGCTACACGGTCGGAGGCAGGCCGGGTTCACAACTGGTCTTAGGCGCTTACAATTATATGAGTTCAATAACCGACTAATATCTTATACAAGATGATTGTTGGCCACTTTATGCGTTTCATCATATTCCATATATACTGGTAAGGCATGATGAGCATGTAATCACACCTTATTCATGTATTCTTATTCTTCTATGAATCTATCACCCTGTGAATTGGAATCAATCCAATCGGATTGTCCAAACTCAAGTTATGGCATTTTCATGCCAACTAGTCGGTTTACCGATTTTACCGAGGGACAATTTGAAATATTTATTTTCCAATGCCTTGTCTTGATATTTGACACTGGATCTTTATACTCCTTTAAAGTTAAGGTGCTAAGGGTTCTATCTAACTGGTCCACCTAATTCGAGAGCAACTGAATCAGCCACATCCCCAAAACAACCCGACTTTCTATAGTTCAAAGTTGGAACCAAGATTCGCTCGCATTACGGTCCTACCAATACCGAATTTCAGCTACTTTAGATCAGAGTTTGGCGATGCCTTCTTTAAGTTTTCTTCTGGTTTTACTTGAAGTCTATTTTACGTATGCCAATTTGAATCACTCAAATCGGATAAGAAAATGAGGAAGTTAGGCCAAAATACGAAAACTGGTCTAAAACAGGAAAACATAATGTATTGCACTGGTACAAGTCTAATCCTGTACCGGTACAAGTTGGCCAAAAACGACTAGAATACAAGTTGTACCGGTACAAGTTCAAATTGTACTGGTACAAGTCTCCGAAAAGTGCCCAGAATGTGTGTTTTCTCACATTTTTCCATACTTTTGATACTCAAATCAATTCTATACATCCAACACACATCAACTTTTTTTCCAATTCACCTTGGAATCACTTTTCTATTCAATTTCTTTCATTTCTTATCTTCATTCAAAACCTTTCCATGAATTTCTCCCAAAATTATCCCAACATGCTGGGTGGTTCCATCCTCTCAAACCAACCAGATGATTAGTTAGCTTGGCTCCAACCCTAACTCAATCAAGGCTTTCAATTAACCATGAATCCAACCTGGAGGATTCCAAGCTTAGTCTTGACCCATACGGGCCTTACCAACCCTAAATTCAAGAAATCTAAGGTTAGAATGCAATTTATCAAAACCCTAGATTTCGGTGATATAAACTTAATCAAGCACAAAGCCTTAGAAAGTTCTATAGATCCATTCAATTCCATGATCTAGGTTAATTGAAACTAAAGTTCCATAATTCTCGCTTGCTTAGCCTGATCTCCACTTCTCTTTCTTCTTCTCTTCTTCACGGTTTGTTTTTTTTTCTCCAAATGAGACCACGTCTTTAGAAATCAATTTGCGCTAGGCCTTGTTTGGCCCTCCGAAAACCCATTTTGGGTTAAGTTGCCTTATTTATAAGGTCCCCTCTGTGTTTGACCATTTGTATTTTAAGTTCCCAAATTGTATTTTGGCCCACCCAGTCTCTTCAATTATGACTTTTAAGCCCCTTTTGGACAAATTACGATTTGTACTTGGTTTCTTAACTTTAAATTCTCTCGTTTCCGGGTTCAGCTTTAACTTATGAAACAGTCAAATTAACACAAACTACTAAACATGTCAAAGCGACTAGAGTATCTTTGGGGTGTTAAATCTTAATCCATATAAAGATCGTTTATGTTGATTGAGAACATCTCTATGGGCTAATATTTGTTTCATGTAATTTAAATCCTTCATGGATTTTCATATATATGTCATTATCTATGGATCCATATAGATAAGTGGTGATGACATCCATGAGAAGCATATCCAATCCTTTAGAGACTGCCAATCTTATTAGAAAGCGGAAATTGATTACGTCCATGACAGGAGAATATATTTCCTTATAGTTAATACCAGGTTTCTCATGCCGTAATAAACACACCTCTTATGGTCTCGTGGTATTTTCATTGTGCTTTGTCTAGTATATTGTTACCAACCGGGCTTTTACACCTTTAGGTGTTTGGACTTACAGTCGAAAACTTTTCATCTCGATGCGATTAATTATTTTGCCAAAGCCTTTGTTTATTTAAGATGATTCTCAGGCTTGTTCTTTAAATTTTGTGGTTGGATTCAATCATTCATATGATTCTCTGAAGTATTATACAGAAGGTAAAATGTTCTTTGATATAATCATTTTGATCCATTCTGCCCTTGACCATATATCATTGAGAATCTATTGTTTTACCAGTTTGCATTCACTCTGGAAATTATTTCTTTATTTTGAATCTTTGCGCGGGGATCTTTTGTTCATTGTATGCCTCTGGGGGCTTTGCCCAATTTTCATATATACTATGGCGCCTTATTAGTTATATCACTCTACTAGGACCTTCGTTTACCATATGCCTCTCTTTATGAGTTTTTGCTGTTTTCTTTTTAAACACTAATTTTTGTTTATCTTCTAAGGAATTACTCTTTTAGGCTAATGATTATCATACTTCAGCGTCTTGAGTGTTATCAGTTATTCAGGACTGTCATCAGTGCTAGAGCATTTGCGGCTAGGATATGTTTGTCTTTATTTGTCATCATCATGTTTGGTAATTGAAGTTTGCACATCTTTTAATGAATAGTCTTGACTTCAGTTCACATTAGTTTATCTGAGGATCAAGCCAGCCTTTGATTCATTCCAGTGATTTCGTCATTCATGCAGGCAGAATTTTCTCCCTAATGGTGGGAATACATACCATTAAAATAGCCAATGCAAGCAGACTCTCCGCTTATCTCTTGTTAGGTTGAAGATGTCGCGTGACGGAGAATCAAAACCTACATAAATCCTAATAATGTACGTTGGGGACCCATTTTAGTGTGTTGTCTTGTTGTTCAGTGCCTGACCTTTGGCTAAGGTATAGGCGAAATGTCGGTTGTTTTCTGTAGTTCTGATAAAGTCTTAAGTCAGTTGTTGGTTGAATCTGAGTGGCTTGGCGTGCAGAGCATGTCCCCAAGCAAAAGTTGGCAATTTAGTTTCATTAATGTGGTCTATTTATTAATTAAAGGCGTTTGATGATGGACTACGCTAAGCAGATTTGAGGTATGAGTATGAACAACGGGATGCTCAACATTTATTCCAGCAGCATGATGATCAATAAAGGTTTGGGAGATAAACTCACCGGTGTTGTCAAGTCGATGGTATTAGTGGATAATCGAAATTGGGCTCGTCGTTTGATCATTAAAGGAGGTCGTAGAAGTACCTATTTGACCGTGGAAAGAAGACAAACATGTGACCACCTCATAGAGGAATATATTAAGACCATAAAGCAACGGAAAGGTCCACATATGTCCCTAATAGTAATTCTTCTAATATTGGTGACTCAGATGAGCTTTTGCTAAGAATGAGTGCGGCTATCAAATTTATCTTGTGAGAAAGCTGACATATGATATTCATAGACCCAAAAAAGAATATCACGGGTCTTGGTGGTTGCCCATCTTGGTGTTCCACGGTTCACTAACATCATTCAGATTAAGACAATTCTTTTGTCATGTGAATCTTAAAAATCTTGGTCGTTGAACCAGTTCATAACAGCCTCATGATAGTGTTTATATTATGATACATAACCTAGAGGAGTGACAGACTTACCATTACCAAGGTTTCTTATAATAATCAGAGGTAATGTAAAAGACATTGTGTGCAACCGTTCACATTCATGCAGTATCCATTTATGGATACTCTTTATAGTGAAGATTCTTTTCTGGATTTGCTATAATATAATCGTATTGACATAGAACTAGTTCATTTATGTATTATGTTGCTCTTCGACATAGTGGTTAAACCTTAGATATGGTACTCACATTAGCATTTGTTAATGTCAAATCTAGAAAATATCTTTATTTCGAAAGAATTATAGCTAACTAACATGATTTTGAGTCAATGATATACATTACCTCATTCATGTGAATCATTATTTTTCCCAGGTTCAGATCATTAATAATATTCTGAGATAATATAAAAATAACTAATTATATTATAATAACAAAATGATGGCTGTTTAATTTTGATATAAGCATCATTTAGTAGTAGTATTTTCTAAATTCATCAAATGATGGTTTTTCATGGATTAGAAAGTGCTATCATAATAAGTTAAGTCTAGTCCACTTCTATTGGTAAAGTTCATTTCTATTTATTTTCCTTTTTCTTTTATTGATGCTTGGTAGAGGTTAGCCAAATGTTTGGGTGTAAGATAGGTACGCACCCAATGCTCTTTCATACCATGTGTGATTATTCTCTTGTTTTAAGGTTGTGTTTGTATACTTCTCATTTTCTTGTTCACTTTGGTATTAGTCCACTTCTAGTGGTTCCATGAGGTTTCTTATAGTTGAATGATTCTGTGGATTATGACATATTATTCCGACCTGAAGCCCATGTCCACGTCCTACGAGTTTGAGACAATACTAACATTGCTTGAAATTCAGTTGAGAATCTAGTTAGACGGGCTTGGTGATTTCCATAGACAGTTCATTATTTTGTTCAGCGACAAAAAGACATGATAACAATTCAAAGTATTTCTTAAATCTATCTGATCTGATGTGAAACTGTTTCAGGCGTGAAATGTGGTGAACATTTTTTCTAGCATGTCTTCTTCTGTGACTTTCTCTCCATATAGCTTCAATTGGGAGCGGATTTTAAATAATGTGGAGTTGTATTCACTGACTATTTTAAAATCTTGTAACCTCAGGTTCATCCAGTCATATCGAGATTTTGGGAGAATCACAATTTTCTGATGGTCATATCTCCCCTCCAACTCATTCCATATAGTGAGGGGGTCCTTTAATGTAAGGTATTCACTTTTTAAATCATCATGGAAGTGGTGTCGAAGGAAAATCAGCGCTTTTGCACTATCTTACAAGGATGCTTGATTTCTTTCTTTGATGGTAGCTCCAAGATTCATTGCATCAAGATGTATCTCAACATCGAGTGTCCAAGATAGATAACTCTTTTCGGTAATGTCAAGTGCCACAAACTCAAGTTTATAGATTACCATTCTTTGAAACTTTTTGATAATGTACTACTAAATCATTTGATAAATAGCAATATAGATTTAGTTTACTGATAAACTAAATATAACTATAGATATGTAAATCGAAATAACTAAGATAGGGTTAGAAATTGCAACGAAACAAGCTCGTGCTAATAACGTGTTATAAAGTATTATAAATGCAAGCTAAGATGGAATATATTTCTGCACTTGCATATATGAGGAGAAGAACTAGTGAGAGAGAATTTAAATGAGAGAGAGAGAGAGAGAGAGAGAGAGAGAGAGAGAGAATGAGATCTTGAGATGGTTTATAGATGAATGGAAGGGAGCCTTTTAGAGGCTTACAACAAGACCATTCATGACTCCATATTAAAGGTAAGGGATGAATGGAGTTAATGAAGGAATGAAGGCATGATGGTACATTCATGAATGTAAGTGTAACCATTCATACCATATGTAAATGCTTTCATATGAATGCTTTGTTTACAATAGTAAGATAATTTTATGGGAACGTTTTGAAAATCTCAAATTTCTTCTTGTTAATTTTATTATTAAATATTATGGGAAGATTTGTTATTATTAAATATTAAAATTAATTTTATTATTAAATATATATTTACAATAAATTTTTACTGTATATTTATGATAATTTTATGTGAACGTTGTAAAAATCTCATATTTATTCCTTACTAATTTTATTATTGAATATTATGGGAAGATTAGATATTATTAAATATTAAAATATCAGTTATAAATGAGATTTGATATTTTGTTAAATAGGCAAGGGTATTTGTGGGAAAAAATTTTGACAAACACCTCGTACTTTTTATATTAGTATATATTATTTTTTAATCTTTTATTTTTTTTTTTAACAATCTTTAATTTTTTTTTCTCATGTATAGACCAATATTTTTTCATTGATCAATGTGTCATCATAAACTCAAATAATAGGGTGAGAACTACTTGGAGCATCACACATGGCATTGAAATCTTTGATGTATTTATAATTTTTTAATAAAAATAAAAGTAATTTGATATAAAAAAAAATTTTGACAACAGATAAAATTATGTTTAAAGCTATGTAAAAGTGTCATTTAAGAAATATTATTTTCAAAAGAAGTTTAATATGATTACATTATCAATAAATTCTAATAGGATGATTTGAACATAAATTTAAAAAAAATTAAAATAATTTTTTATTGTCAAGAAATCTTATGAAATTATAACATCTGTAAACTAATTTTTGTTTTAAAAGCCCAATAAATTTGCACGAAATTTTTAAATTCTCGGAGTTCACATGGTTAGGCCACATTCCATAAGCTTGTTTGATTTTTGTTTTTTAAAACTATTTTTTGTTCTAAAAAATAAGAATAAGAAAAAAATCTTAAGTTCTCATTCTTTTCCTTAAAAACTAGAGAACATATAAAACATTATATGCAAAAAGCACCATTTAAATTCAAAGAATACTATGGGTATGTTTGGTTTCTGTTATTGAAAATGGTTTTTGAGAATAGTTTTTGAAAATATAGAGAACACCATTTTGGTGTTTTTTGAAAATTGTTCTTATTATTTGAATTTAGTATTTTTTGTATTCTCTATGTTTTTCATAACAAAAAAAAAACTAGAAACCAAACATAGTTATTGTGTTTTTTTTGTTCATCTTGTTTTTCATAACAAAGAACAATTTTCAAAAATAATAAACAAACATGTCCTATGTTTTCAAAAATTGTTCTCAATAATAGTTTTTTAAAAAAGGGAACTAAACACCCCCTTAATTACTCCTTAGTCCTTCTACTCCTTGCCCACCCCTTTTTTTGGGACAATTATGTAACAAGCAATTGAAATGAAAATAAATGTAAAGTAGGTACAAAGAATATCAAATGCATTCTTCTTCTTCCCCACCCACCCCCCCTTTCCTTTCTCTTCAACCTTTGTCCAGCATAAAGGCAAAAGAAGAAAGCTCTTAAGCTAATCATAGTCCTTCCTCGCATGGTCTGCTCCATCTCCATCTTCAATTCGGAACCCTTGCGTGGTTGAAGGACATTTTCAAGTGGTGATCCATTTCCCTTCCATTTTAAGCTAAATCTGCGACGCATTTGTCCCCTATTTGTGGTGTGTTCATCCTATGTGAAGGATAAAGCCAAAATATATAGGGCTAAATTAGTCCTCTGTTTGGCAAAGGTAAGTGGAAAAAAAGATTGTTTCTTGTTGTATTTGGCTTTATGTTTCATTATGTGTTTTTCTTATTTTTGACATTGTTGTAAATTTCCATAAAGGCGAAATGATGAAGTTATTCTGAGTATATTTTGTCCATTACTATCCTTCACCCCTCTTCAACAGTTCTTCCCTATATTTATTTTCTGTGCTAGGTCACCATCAACTGCGTCAACGATCTTCCCCTTGCGATCTTGATTATGGGGTTGTCCTTGAGAAATTTTATTACATTACTATATTTTGGGGTAGGTTCCATTGTTGAAATTATAGTTTTAAAATTTTGTTATTTCTTCTTTTCTAGGAGTCATCCTTGTCACCAATTGAGTGGATCAATTTCACCTGATATTGGGAAGCTTGTTGTATGTTTTTTTTTTTTTTCATACTTGAAGGGTGTTTGCTTTCTTTTGAATGTTATGCTGTTATGACTAGTACTGACCTCTTTTGTTGCATGGCTATTCATAACAACTTTCACATAATTAAGAACTTTGTAAGTACCTTAACGTGCCATTTACTAACCTACATGCTAATATTATATGATTTTTTTTTGTTTTTTAAAAATTTCCTGAAAGTGAAGTCGTGCTAGATTTGAGTTAATTTTTCCATACTGTTTTGTAAATATTTCCTCAATAAATGTGAACTCAAGTGACATATAGCTGAATATATGATATAATATACGGAGAATTGAGGTACATGCTGTTTTTTTGCTAATAAAAAAAGATATATGGAGAACTAAGCATGTCTATGTGCAAGATATTGTTTTGAACTCTTAAAATTGTTGTGGAATGTTAAAAAATGACATTGAAGGGGTTTTAATGACCAGTATAGGATGTTGTATTCTTTCGAAGATAAATTAGGCTAGTGCTTACACTTGCATTTTGGTTAGTGAAATCGAAATGTGAAAAACAAGTACAGAAAGTTAGGAACCAGGAAAAATGTGAAGTCATTAAAGGACTATTATAGAAAGTTTAGTAAGACACATGTTGCTAGGCGGTAGGATAACATGCTATAAATTACTACCTAGATATATTGTAGTCTTATAATACTGCGAAGCATAGGTATTGCCTGGACAATCGATAATTACTACGCTTCATACATTTCTGACATTCACAAATAGTTTCTATTTGGTTCAAACCTACTTTTAACAGTAACGCTTTATTGTGATATTAAATATATCTTTCCATATGAACCATCAGTCAATTAATGTGTCATTTTGTCCTATCCTTGGTGGTTGTGAATTTTGACATGGCTTAGTGCTCAGGTTCATTTTTCTCAATCCATGTTGCTAATGACTAGTTATGCTTTCGCAATTCAAACATGTGAGCATTATAATGAGTATCCAATCTTATATAAGCAATTTTATTTAGTCATTCAAGTGCATTTTCCTTTCCCTTGCTCCCTTTTGTGTTTTGCTTATTTAAAAAGCTACTAAAGTTCTCCTTCAAGTGATGATAACAATAAGAATGGTTCTTTGATCCAAATATCTCAAGCACACTACGAAGAAGACTTGGATGCCTATCAAATATAGTGACAACATTCTTCTCACTACTTTACATTTTGTAAGAACTATAACCAATCGTCATGATTCTCTAACCTCAACTCCAAATGCTAATAGGAACATGATGTCATTGGCATCATACGTTGTAACAGAGAATAAGACATCACCATATGGCCCACTCATGTAAGATGAGTCAATGACAATGATTAATCAATGAAAGGTTTCGTGTCCTTTCTAAAAGAGCTTGTTTTAAAAAAAAGAATCCCATGCCCAACCAGGTAAATCCCCATACATTATATACCCATTGTGGGAAGTTACATGGTGAATGTTTATGAAATGGGCATTTATGAGTGGCCCTCAACGTCTTTACGTTACATATTAATTTCTACATTAATTGTACCCGAACAACGTTTTGTTTGTGACCTCGACTTACCCATTTGATTGAGGATACTGGCGTGGAAATGACATTCTTAATCTCATTACCGATGCGAGCGATGGAAAGGCTTGCTAATGGTGTGGCCCAGTGTGAGATGATGGAGATATAGTACCGAACTAAATATAATGTTCTTTTACAAACCAGGTTGTGTTGCCTTGATTTGTGCGTTGGCCTCCACCTCTACCCATTTGGTGAAATAATCAATGTGACTAGAATGGCTTTCTAACTGTAACAGGAGTGATTACCCGCAATATCAACACCCCACTTGTAGAATGGCCATGGACTTGGGGCGAGTCTGGCCATTAATGGATGGGACATGAATAATATTCTTGAGACTTTTGGCTTGTGAGATATCTGATTTCCTGCAAGCAGCTCGGACTCTGCTTCATTGTAGGCTAGTAAAAACTCTATGTCAAAATTCTATGACATAGCGATTGTCCGCCAATATGGGTACCGCAAATGCCTTTGTGGACTTGCTCCATGATATGTTCCGCCTCAATTGGTGGGACACATCTATGATATGGACCAGAAAATGACCGCTTGTATAGAGTATCGTTTATCAAGGTGTACCATACTGCTTTGGCTTCACCTTGACTACCTAAACACGTCCTCCCGGGTAAGGTACTATTCCTCAATGGGACCAGAATGAAGGACATCATGATCATCAGATTGACTCCTACCTTAAGGACTACCACGTTTGAGATAGCGGATGGTCATTAACCCCATCTCGAGTAGCGCAGAATATAGGGTGTTGGAGGCTAAGATGACAAGTGCATCGACCATTTTTTTTTGTGCTCGGTGGACTTGGGCCACTATGAGTTGTTGGAACCTAGCCATTAGGGATCATACCAAGCTCTGGATCTGCGCTCCATTCGCTCGTTTTCAGGCTCCTCGTAACTAGGACGCCCTGAGTTATGAAGTGCTTGCCCGGGCTCCAGGTTACGTAACGAGTTCTTTGCTTGATCGGAGGCAGCAGCTGGCCTTGTACTTGGCTTCCATTGTCTGGAGTCATGAGCGTGAATTTGTCGCACGCACAATGGATAAGCTCTTTAAGGGTTGATGGGATGCTTCTTCCCCCTCGGCCTTCGCCGAAATTAAGTAAGTCTCGAGGACCATGGCGTGCACAAAGTTCTCGCGGTTTGCACATCTTGTCATTTCTCTGAGAAAATCGGTAGAATCTTACACTTTATCAGACTGAGGCGTACACATTATTAACACTCCAATTCAGCGTCCACTTCAAGAAGCGGGCGAGAAAGATTGGAAACATAGATATGGCTCTTATCGAGAGGTTGGTGAGTACTATTATAGTGTGGGCTTGGAAGTATGGGCATAGCTTCTTCATTATCCGTTAATTCTGGCTGGCGAGTCGTTAAAATCGTTATTACATGTTTGGTGTGGCATCAACCACTTTTCACTCATGCGATGGCCCGGTCTGCTTTTTCCTTTCAACTTTTAACCTGTGCGTTTGAGGCATGGATCGTTTGAGATCTTCCAGCTTCTTGGTTGGGAATATAAGAGAATGACATATCTTTATATGAAATTTGTTCATGTTGGTGATCTTTCGTGTCAAACTACGCTCAATTCAATTGCGCGGTGCTTGGTGACGTCTAGCTTATGGGTGTAGCTCATTGTCGGGGAGGTTGGTCGATGCGAATATAGTGTGGGCTTGGAAGTATGGGCGTAGCTTATTCGCTATAGATCCACGAGGGCAGCGTGGTCGATTAAGTCATATGCCTTGTTTGGCATTCTGTTAACAATTTAGTCACGAAGTACATCGATCTCTACTTTCCTCCTCGCCAGACACCAAAGTCAGTACCGCTCAGGTTATCGTGGCGGCGACATTCTATCATAAAGGTCTTCCCAGCCGCCCTGTTTGACATAATAAGCGGAGAGGCAAAAAGCTCGCTACCGCGCCGAGTACCTCAGTCCCATCCATACTGGTGTTATCGGCTGACCGATGAAGATGTTAGTGATCCATCGTCTCAGATGAACTACTGTTTGGCCTCCCAATTTCATAAATTGTATGGTATGCGCCATATGATGGGCATCTTTGACGACGTAACGCTGAGTCTTGATCCTCTGTTTGGAACACCGAGGTTTCAGTTCGACCATTACACGCTCTGGGTTGGCGCGACGATTCTTCTCGTGGCCAGCCTGCCACGTATTTTAAAATGATCTTTGGCGGACCCGGCGCGGTGAAATATCATTTGTGGTTGACACTAATGGGTTAAAAGTGACGTATTAAACTTATAGTGGCTCCCGACATTCTTGATCAAAATTCCCATTGTAGCAATACATTTACCAACGGTGCGCCAGCCCATCACATCCTCCAGTCGGGTGGATACATGGGGATTTGATTATAGCATGATTAAGCGTCAAGGAATGAGAGAAGTTGATGACCTCTTTGTTGCATCAGTCGATTGGTCACGAGGGGAGGAAGAGGTATCACCGGGCAAGTGTCATTCAGGTTAGAGTAATTGACGCACACGTGCTACTTTCCATTCTTCTTGGGAATAACCACGGCGTTGGATAGCCATTCCAGATACTAAATCTCTTTGATGAACCTGGTGGCTAAGAGTTTTTCAACTTCAAATTTAATAACTTGTCGGCACTTCGGATGGAATCGTCTTAGCTTCTTTCGAGCGAAACGCACTCCTTGGAGTTGGCTTGATCTTGAGCCACGGTTAGGAAACCGCCATGTCGAAGTAGGACCGTGAGATATGATCGATTTCATCTCGGGTGAGATGTGTTTCCCCCGATCTAACCTAATTTCAGTACAGTGACATGATGGATTTTGAAGCGCTCGTAATTCGCCAGTTTATCCTTCTCGGTGAGGTGGGCCTCGGTTATCGGCCCTATTTAGTGCGTTGATTCATTGTCTGTTGGTCAACTCTTGTACTCAGATCTTTCTTCCTTGCGGGTCTCTCCCCAACATCAATATGACCTTGAGGAGTCAAGAAACTCAACATCTGGTGATACAAGGATGGCAAAGCCTTTATCAATTAGATCCAGGTGCGCCCTAAAATGTTGTTGAAGGATGACGGCTCATCAATCACCTTGAATAGGACCAAGGCGGTGATTGGGCCGCCTGAAATTGGAAAAACTATCTCTTCTAGTGAATTCGTTTGCGATCCATTAAAGCCAATTAACACCCTTCTAGGATCATGCAGATTGTCGGGCTTATACCCTAAGTGTAGCAAGGCTGGCAAGTAGAGCAAGTCGGTCGCACTACTAGGGTCTACCAAGATTATTTTCATCAGGTGCTTCTGACCTCGAAGTTAAGGCAAATTAGCCGTATTAGAGCGCCGAGCAGTACCTTGAGGAGCCTTAGAAAATGTGCTAAGTCCAATAATGGGGCGAGTGCTGCTCGAGGAAAAAAATGTAATTAACTCCAGCTAGAAAGACACCTGAGCGGGGTTAACCTTGGGTTTTGGGCGTTCTTGTAGGCAGTGAGAATTTGTTTATCACGAGGACCCTTGGCTTAATGGGTTGTAGAACTTGTAGATTGCTTAAGGTAAGCCTTCTCCACGTATTATGCGTAGATGTCCTTTATGATAAATAATTCAAATCTAAGTAGTGTGATCATTAGTGCGTGCTTTCGACATCCTGTGACACTTGTAAAATCGGGAGCTTATCTCCCTCGGGGTCTCCCAGCTAGGCACAAGCCACTTTCGAGCCATTAGTAGGGTTATATAAGGAGGAGTTGAGGCGACACAAAATGAGCGAATCTTCTTGGCTTCATTATCCAGCTGGGGATTTTGATGGCTCAATCCTCAGGAGCCCTTCTTGGGCACATTTCGCTAAATGGATCGCTTGGACTCCCTAAAATCGCGCTCGCTTCTCCAGTCCTTGTCATCTCAGCTTTTTTTCCCCTTGCCTCTACTGTAACGTAACGACATTGGATTCCAACGTCACGACGTTGAATTCTCACCCATTTGGAACATCACAACGTTCACTTTCCAGCGTCCGCGGCGTTGCACGGAAACATTTTTATCACTCTCGAGCGTTGCAGCGTTAGCGAACATCGCGATGTTGCTGGCATCGCGGCGTTCGCTGTTTATGATAATATTCCATATTTTCTTAACTGGTGCGCCGCTGTGACCTAATCTCTGCCAATCTCTCTTTCTGGTTTATCTTTAATCTTCTCACGGCAATACAAGCACCTCTCAAGTTCCACTAGAACGCACAAAGTATTATTCAATGATGTCAGTTTACTTTAATTTCTCGAGGTGTTTCAAGCTTATGAAGATTTTAAGTTTAGGAGCATTTAATTATTCAACTCTGAATTTATTGTGCTTCTTTGGCTTTGATTTACGTTGGAAAGAATATAGTGTGGGTGTAGTGAGGCTATAGAAGGTCGGGATTTGATTGAAGAACATTGGTCAACCTAACACCCACCAACTGCTCAATAAATTGCCTAAGTGACCAATTGATAGTTAATTTTCTACAAAAGAGAGGTGTGATCACCTTCGAGGATTGAGTGACAATTTAGTGTATTTTGATGATTGAACTCTAACTGGCCTTAGCAGGCTAAGACCTATGTCTTGAAAAGCCAAAATTAAGCTCAAAGAAGAGTTGTAGAGTGGAGGTGCAAACAAAGGACTTTGATAGTGCTTAAGTTTGATGTAGAACCAGAGAAGTTCACCCTCATCTCAAAAGAGAATCACGTACTTATCAAGAAAGGTTCCACCACGACAACTTCTTTTAAAACTATTGCAAATAAGAGGTGAAATCACGCTACCAACCCGAGGCTTCTTGCCGATGGTGATCGAGAGTGCCTTGACCCTAGCGACTCGTAGTGAAAAATGTCAGTAAGAGGAGATGTAGTGGGTTGCAGTCTGAGATCTATCAATGAGTTTTATCTTGGTGGAGCCCGATGAGCAGTGCGATCTATAATAGAGATTCAAGAGGCTAAACTACGAAGTCTTGAGATTGCTCACAGTAGCCCGAGGGATAGCAACTCAATAGTGAAGGGCATGTCGATACACTTCAAGGCCCGAAATTTGGCACAAATTCAGTTGGCACCATAATCTTGACTCAGCTATTTATATATGCGAAGTAAATGACAACCGCCTGATGAATTATGCTATCATTCAGGATATCCCTTTCGATGTGGGGCATGTCATTGAGGATGCAATCCTCTACAAAAAAAAAGATACCAAAATGAACCTAAGGCACCCTTTCCTAATATACGACTTATGTAAGAAAGTCGGGGTACCCTTGGAAAGCAATGAGACTTCGATACACCCAATCAAAGCAATTATAGTGAAGAAAAATAAGTCGAGTGTACCAAGACCAGAGGAGGTGTATGACTCTAGGAATGAGCCTTCAGATGAGGAAGAGTTGAAGGCTTTTCAAACTATGTTTGGGATGAGAAACGAAGATAGAAAAGAGGCAGGCCAGTCTTCAACTCAGCTTCCACCACCCCTAGCCCATGTGAAGGACGATCCTAGTTCTCCTCACTCTATTGAGGATCATGTTTAGGACCTCACAATGAGGTTCGGCACATTCTGGGATGAAACACAAGAACATCATGTCTCAATGGGCCAGGAGATGGATAAGCTAAAGTGAAAAATGAAGACAATGCTCGGCAATCAACAGATCATCAAGCAACAGTTGGCTTAGATTCTTTCCTATCACACTGCCCCACCACCATCACAATGATCCATTAGATCACTAGGGGAGTTCTCTATACCCTACGTTTTTTTTTTTCTCACTGGGGACAATGTGCATTTCAAATTGGGGGTTGTGGGCGATTGGTTTGGTATTATTTGATTTTGGATTTTGATTGCCCATGTATTACTCTTTTGGTCTCTTTAGAAGTTTTGTTAGTATAGGTTAGTTCAAGGTTGTTAGAATAAATTGCATGCTTTAGGTTAGTTTTGCTGTAGTGTAAAACCTAGGAAAATTAGAAATTTTCAGGAAAAATGGCAAAGTAATAATAATAATAATAAATTGTCATAATGGTTCAGGGAAGCCTCAAAAATTCTCTAGATCTCAGATGATGAAACGGACTTCACCGTTGGATTCGTCCCCTCATGAAAATCTATGATTCTCGAAAAAATTTTCGTTGAATTACGTCTGATCATATTTTACGATTTTGAGAGTAATGACATACAATGACTCCCGGGGACAAGATTTTAAGAAGAATCATGAGATTGAAATAACTCAATTTAAGTTCATTTTAAAATAAATTGAACTTGAATGGGACAAAATGAATTGTTTGAGGTGAGGCAGATCGAGGCGAGGATCACGTAGTGGAACCATGAGAGCCACTTATCAAACTTAACTTAAAATAAGTTAAGATAAAAGAAAAATAAAATAAAGAAAGGGGAGTAAGGAGGAGAAAACTTAGAGAAAGGAGGGAAGAGAGAGAGAGGAGAGAGAAACTCTGATTTCTCTCTAAGATCTACGGAGCTCAAGTGATCGTCTCACATTGGGCCAAGACTTAAAGTCGGAGTACTCGGCGAGGGCTATGCGTGGATGTGGAAACTCAAGTTGCTCAGTTCCATCTTTGGGAGGTTCGTGGTCGAGCTTCGGGTTCGGGAAGTGTCAGGACTGCAGAGGCGTTGCTCCGTCGAGGTGGGATTTATTCCTCTTTGGTTTATTTTCCATTTACAGGGCTGTTTGGGTTGAGTTTCTAATGCCCTCAGGGAGCTGTTTGTATTTTGCCATAAGGGGTTGTTTGAGTAAGTGTGGGTTATGGAGATAGTTAACATGTTATGACCCTATATGATCAGATTTTAGGCTGAGATTTTGGTTAAACCAGAAGAATTCAAACCTATGATCATCTTAAATTTGTAGCCTATTTGATAACTTGATGCTGCTGAATCCTTGAATGGACCTCTATAACTCAAGTTATGGTCAGTTTTCGAGTTGCCCAAATTTACCTGTTTTGGCCGAACCTATTGTCAGTCTTGGTGATTAATCGGGAAAAAAGTGAGAATTTGGACTAGCATCCTTCAAGGAACTTGTAGCTCTATCTGAAAACTTGATGTTAGGATTTTGAATCACCCAAATCGAACACCTATAACTCAAGTTATGGTCCATTTTTTGGGACTACTATAGCTTAGGCTTTTTAATGATTTGTGTCGGATTTTGCCTGATTGGTATATCAGTTATGAGTAACCTATTATGAATTAAGTAATGTACTTAGTTGAAATTATTAGCCGGAAGTCAGTGTGTGTTCTAATGGTTTGGATTGTAATGTGTTTGTATGAATAAGGCCCATGCATTACTTGTGAGCTAGTTGTGGACATGTCTTGTCACAATTCGGCCTAGAGGTTGATGGATGTCTCTACTCATGTAGTAGTGACTTGTGATGTCAATGTATGTGTGTATTGACATGATGGCATGAATTGTATGATATATTTGGAAATTGTATGTTGATTGATATGATTGTCCAAATGATGCATGGGTGTTATGCATGGTTTAAAATGCAAGTATAGTACTCCATATGTATGTGGCAAGGTATGAATAGGCAATGTCATAATTGCATTGCATTATGCACTAGTACATTGCATGGCATGGGTGTGAGTGATAGGTAAAAAATCGACACTGTGTTTGGTGTTCGATGGTGGACTCGGTAAAATGGGACAACGTCCAAAATGAGTCGCATTGTTTTTAATAATGAAAAATATGTGTGTTGGACATAGCAAGTTGGGGTAGATCGCCCCCCTCTTCCCGGGTGAAAGGCAGGCATTATGGTCATACGATCTTAAAAGCGGTGCATGCAAGTAAAAATGTTAAAAAGGCGTGCGGCGTCTTGCGGTGTGAACACAATCAGTGGCCACAGTGCATAAACCACACCTGACAGGAAATGCAAGTTGATATTGGTAACCATCCAATGGTTTTTGATTTATAAAACAAAAAGCTTTTTTTTTTGGAAAGAAATGTTCATTGGTGGCATCAATGGACATTCTCTGATTTAGTTTCCACACTCAGCTTTATATGCATGTGTGAGGAGTTAGTGAGGACTCGGGACATGGGATGGGTGAGTCACATTCATCCATGACATGTAAACATTCGGGCGGGACATGCTTGTTTTGGGTGAATGTGGTGTGCCATTGCTGCATGTGCACTTAGGTGGGGAGTAACCCTTGTAGGAATTATTCTTTTGGGTTTTTGCTCGCACAGCCATTGGGCTTATTCATCACAAAGGAGTGTCTGAGAACTGGCAGCTCCAGACGAGCCATGGTGTGAAGGAGAGCGACGTATAAGCGCGAGGCGAATTTTTGTAAAAGTATTTGTATGAAAAATTTTGACAAATTCTTTTACCTTAACATGAATAATTAAGATATTGAATTCGGTAAGAGGGCCATGATCGGACCCTTACGGACTGTAATTAATTGTCTTCTTTTCATATTTTAGATTTAAATATGAATGGATGGAGTCGGTGAAGGGCGTATGGAAGAAGGTCTTTGGGTATTTCGATGTCATGAGTGAATTAGTGCAGATCGGTGAAAGACGGTCTTGACATGACCTAAGATAGAAATTCCATAGGTTGACGGGTTGTCAACAGGACCCTCGGAAATTGAAATCACATGCCAGTCATTCCTCATTTTTATTGTTTCCTTCTTGTCTTATTTTATGTCTTTTGTGTGTTTTGGGTGTTTAGTGTGTCTTGAGTGGAGTTTGACACATGAATTTTTGTAGCAAGATCAGGGTTAGAACCTGTTAATAGAAAAAAATGAGTATACAAATGATTGGACATAGATTTTTGAATGATCTAAATTGTGCTTGTAAGTCACAGGTGACTTAGCCTAGTTACCCTCTTTATGCGTAAATAAGCTATTACTCAAGGAATCTATCACACACACACACTTTTAATCTCCCTTGTATACCTTGGTCCCGAACCCTTTTCCTTGAATTCATCAACCTTGAGGGATTCTAACCACCTAAGTGATGGAACACCTAATCTAAAGAGGATTGTCATTGTGCCCCAACCAAAAAGAGAAAATAAAAGAAAATAAAAAATAAAATAAAAGAAAAATATACAAAAAAAAGGTTAAAAAAAAAAGTATATGAATAAGAATATGTGGGATCATCCAATTGAAAAGTCAGGCACAACCTGAAGGGCCTTTCAAAGCTAATGCCACACGAGCCTGTTGGCAGGGAGTCATTGACTTCAACGCAGCTACATGGGACGAGAAGATAGATCATTCCTGACTTCAAGACCTTGAGTTTGGTTGAGTATTCGGGGTAAAGTTCGAGGGGAACTAAATGCCTAGTGCTGTTAACCAACTGGTAGGGAATCACTAATGGATCCTCGCTACATGGACACTCATCTAAAACTTCTTAGCACTAGTTTTCTTTCATTCTTAGGTAATTAGGTCACTTTTGTTATCGGTATTTTGGTATGAATAAAAATGGTGCGTTCTTATTCTTCTTTAGTTAGCTTCTTCCAAATAGTAGATTGGAGCTTAAGCTTGAGGTACTAGACTCTTTCCTGCTGGAGACAAATCTAATTCGTTCATGACGTCATTGTGAGGACTTGTGGGGGTTGATTTGCTTTGCTCACCCTGCTTGGCTTTGCCACGTTCTTTAAAGAGTTTAACCGGTCCCAGGATCTGAGGTTGAAAGGCAATGTGCAGAATTCGTGTTCATGTTGATCCTTCTTTTTGGCATTATGTTATCATACTCATCTCATTTGTGTTAGTTCCTATCATTTTCAGTATGTGTGTTATGTCTTGAGTCAGTCTCTTGCTTGGGAACAAGTAAGAAGCTAAGTTTGGGGGTGTGATGAGTGTCCAAAAACACTCATTACATACCCGAGTTTTGGTATGTTTTAAACCATTTCTATAATTAATTTAGTAGCATTTTCGATTCATATACTAATATATAGTTTCTTTTTGCAATTCGTCTGGACCAGTTTTGGAGGCAATGCGGAGGCTAAGAAGAAAAAGTGAAGATCTTGTCAAACGTCGCGCGTCGTAGGCTGTCGCGGGTCGGCCCGAGTTTAGGCGATCGACGATAACTCTTCAAGGGTTTTTAAGGAAGAACGACAAAGGGATGAGGGTTCGCACATTGAGAGACGAGGGCTAACGATAGCGAAGGGAGACAGACATAGAGATCGATATCGACCATCGGGAGATCTGTGAATCGGAGGAAGAAGACGGGGCATCACCAAATCTTTCAACATTAGAGTTCTTCTACCTTTACTTTCATGTTTTCCTCGATTTTATAGTGTACAGAATTTCGTTATGTTACAAACTTAAAACCTAGGGCTAGGGCTTTGGTTGTGTATTAGAGCGTAGAACTTATATCACACTTGCTGGGAATTCTTCCTTGTATTATTTCATGGGATTAAACCTCTATTGATTCATTCTTGATTTTATTTGCATATTTATGTCTGGCCAATATTAATGTGGTACGTGATTCTCTACGAGATGAGAAAAAGTGAGAATTAGACTCCAAGTCGAATCCAGCTCAGTCTTCAAATGGGTAAATCATCCAAATAAGTAGGAGGCATACGGGGTTCTTGGAACTTAAGGCCTTCTTAGTGCTTGGGACCATTGAAAACAAAAATCAGTAACATTGATTGTGGGTTACTTGACTGAAGAGGGCTGTAAATTAAAAAATAATCAAGAATGGCCTTGAAGGCTATATTGAAATAATAGAATAGTTACAGGTTGGATATATGGGTGGATTGTCTGACACTTTACAAATCTAAACCTACTATCTTGAAGCCTAACTTGCGTAATCCATTTAGTTTTTATTACTTAGTATTTTAATTTAGATTTTCTTATTGAAAATCATCACAGTTGTTCGTTTGGATTATATTGAAATTGCTTTTCAACTTCGGTACTTAGCATCACAATTTCCTCCATGGATGATCTTTATCGCTTAGTACATTTAAGTGGAATCGGACTAGGGGGAGAAAGGAGACTTAACAGTCGGATTATTATTAGGCGGGAAGGTGATCGGAGTCGCCGAGGAAGAAAAGATTATCTATGGACTCCTAAAATTAGTGAACAAAGGCGATTGGGTTCATGTGGTGAGGGTAGGGATTACGCTATTCCATGAGTTGTGTTCTCCTGTATGAGTTAGCAGTCAGCCGTGAAACGAGGCCAATTGCCATTGAGGTAAGGATTCTTGCGATCCTTGACAACCATTCTGAGTGATATCAGCCAGATTATCGTCGACTGTGGAAGAATTTCTCCATTGTGAGTTGAAATGACTTCGACGTCTTTTTAGCAACTTAGAGAAGTGTGGGATTTTCGTTTCCCACAGTTATTGATAAGGGTTTACGTGTCCTTTCTAAAAGGGTTTCTAATTTCAAGATCCCATGCTGGCAAGGTTTGTGCGTAATTCTCACTCTATGGGGGAGGGAGGCGGGAGTTACATAGTGCATTTATAGAGATGGGCATTCTGATGGCCCTCAGCGTCTTCATGATTCTTGTAATTTCTACATTAACTGTTATACATTAATTGTGTCGTAAAGCTTGACAAGGTGGACTACCACACATGCTTTATTTGCTTTATCTCCCATGCGAGTGACTGTTGCTGGTGTCGATCTCTCATCCACCCCAGTCTTAGAATTGGTGAGATAAGACACACTGGGCCTTATACTGCGAGCTCGAGTCACTTTCGATTATTATCCGTGTTTGATTTTGATCACTATGTGATATTGGTTTATACGAATCCGTGCCTATAGTTGATCCCATTCCAGTCAATATCTCATTATAAACCCTTGGATAGACACAACATGTGTAATAAAAAGTTGTTTAAAATGACCATCATTTGAGCATGTCAACTACGCCGTATTGTGGCGGCGCTTTGCGGCGCTAAGCCTAGATTACTTGAAAATTATCACCACGATGAAACAACTGTAATAATTCTTGGGATGACCATATATTCTCGCCCAACTTATATGATTTGCCACAACGGCGATGCCGATCATGCCATGTTCTCCTAATGTTACAATTTTGTGGTTATTACTAGGTGATCGAATTACCTCATCAAATAATCTTTGGTGCGGGTTGATCTTCTGATATGGTTGATATGCAGCTACATCACAATCCATAGTATGGGTTGTAGTGTTTATAATCATGTATGCTGACAACATTTGACTCACCGTATGCTGACAAGTTATTTTCAAGCGACCGCTCTCATGATCAGATGTGGAGTTTATGTGCTTATAGGCATCTTTTTGTAGTGATGAAACCTATCGAATCAGGCACTAGGTACACAACATCCCAGAATGCATAAGCATTTGGAAACGTTTGTCCACTGCCCATGATTGCATTTTGAAATCGCCTTGAGTTGTAATGAAGGACATATGTTTCAGCACAACCCATAAGACTAATGTTGAGGCATTTCCAGATATATCCATAGACAAATTCACATTTAGATTTCCATTGATAGAAAAGTTTTTAGAATTAGAAGCAACAATAAGTGTCGAAAATCTGTTGACATTTAGATTTCCATCGATAAGGTGTTCATAATCAAAGTCGAGACTTTGTTAACAAGATATGAGTAAACTTTAGTCATTGTTAAACATATGCTTTACAAAATGGTATGACAATGTTTGTAACAATAGTGAATGTAAAAGTCGTATACCTCGAAAGTGTGATCTTTAGCCTGACATCGATTTTGGGGGCTTTATAAGCGACAATACATATCATTGAATCTGAACATCTTCAATATTTCTTCTTCATCACGTAACAATACAAACAATTCGATGCAGATCAAAATTTACATGTGTAGTGCATTTCATAGAATTTGGATCAACTACGTTCGAGTTACAATGAGCTAGTGAAACAAATTCTTCAAATGAAATATGCACATTCTACAAATCAAATCTGTCACCCACCACACTTCTCTATTAGTTGACCAGGTACATTCTTCACAATTTTCCCATCTTTACAAACATAACATAACATTTGTTCTCAAATCTGCCTTTAGAGTTACGTTTTGGCACAACACATTCTCATTCAAGGCCTCATTAGTGAGTCTTTTAATGCTTGGTTAAAAAATGAGCATCATCACTTCATTTGCAGCTTCATAATTCAGCATATCACTAAGATGGGGGTAATGCTTGTTAAGTATAAATAAGAATCCAACGATTAGAAAGGTACAATCAACCTGAAAATAGATGAGAAAGTGAAGAATAATATTGCTAAGAGTGAGGTGTACTCGATCAGCCCATTCATGGAGACCTTCTATGCTATACTTTTGGGTAATTTAGTTTTGAATCACTAAAAGAAATTTGGTTTTCTGCGTCCAAAGTTTTTACGGTCAGCCCAAACTAGTCATTAATTTTAATTTTCTACGATGAACTTTAACAATTGGTCACTAATTTTAATAGATAGTCAATTTAAATATTTTATTTATTTACGACCAACAATTTTATTTACCGTTACCATTGTTTGGTCATAAATATTATAATCTGCGACCAGTTATTGATTTGTTGTAAAATGTATTATTATTTATGATTAATCTTATATTGGTCGTAGGAAATACTATAATTTATAAAAAAAATGTATATTATAACTCGTCCTTGGAAGTTTGATATTAGTGAGGGCTATTAATTTTAGTCGCAAAATATCTTATAATTGGTGACCACTTATTGATTGGTCATAGACAAGTATATCATTTGTGATGAACCTTGTGTTAGTCTCGAAAAATTTATAATTTATGATAAATATTTTAACGCGTCTTTAAAATAACAATATTTTGTGTAGGAGCGTTAAGCTGGTCCTGAGATGCCTGTATCTAGGCCACTCGTGGTTGAAGTCATAAAAGATGGTGTATTATATGGTACACCTTATGTTAACCTGGCCAAATATATTTTACGAGAAATATTCTAACTCATCCCTGAAAGTTTGATATTTTGTGAGCATTATAAAGGTGATCACAAAAAAAAAAAAATCTTATTATTATTTTATATTGCGATTTAGTCTATAAATCTATGCTTTCAACGACTCTTATGTTAATTAGTAGGAAATATTCTAATGCAAAATTGCTATATTCAATTCCACCTCGAAATTTTAATATTTTTGAGGACTAATAATTGAAGTTGCAAATGTCTAATAATTTGGGTCATTATTTTGTAATTTTTTAAAATACACTTTCTACTGAGTTTAATAATTTGTATTATTTTCAAAAGTTACATTTTTTTTTTGTAAATCCAAAACTTACATTCTTAAAATACACATTTCTCATGGTTTTCAAGTGCATTAAAATATTACTCTCAATATAAACCATTTTCTTAAAAAAAATATTTATAAAAATTATTACTTTAACCTTTTTTTAACTAATTATACATATTTCCATATACTTATATAAAATAATCACAAAAAGTCTTTTAAAATAGTTTAATTTTTATGAACTTGTGGACCAGATGTAATAATTAAAATGATCAAATATATTATTAAATTATTTTGATAAAAATATATAAATTGTTTATTATTTTTAGTTAAACAATGATTTAAAATTTGTTTTTAATTTTATAAGTCTATATAAACATTTTTTTTAAATTATCTTAAACTCTTTAATGCATATATTTCGTTTAATTAATATTTTCTATTTATAGGATAGTTCAAGTATCTCATGATGATTAGGGAAGATAACAGCGAGTGAACGGATGATGAGGATTAGGTATAAGATTTTGGATATAAGTGGAGAGGATTTTTCTTTAAAAAAAACATGTATTAAAATAATTAAAGAGTTAATATAAAAAATAATAATCTTTAAGAAATTTTTAATAAAAAATATTATTAATTTTAGTATTTTAATATTTCTTAAAAATTTAGATCACATGTACTTCAATAGTTGGAATTAGGAATAAATTTTTATTCTATATTCCATATAAAATATTTAAATAAAATAAAAATATCCTAATTTTATAAATATGGTATGTAACGTCCCTTCTAGTGACTGCGGCATGTGAGAGGATGCCACACAGAGTTGAGACTTGTTAGCGCAGTTACTACGGCATATTTACGGAGCGGAATTTCAAGCATAGATTCATAAGTGACATAAACTTGTTTCAAAAAGCTAGAATTATGGAAATTCTTGACTACAAATCATAACCTTGTAAAACTACCTCCATAACGGTGTTTAAAATGTCCAGTACATATATGCTTGATTCTATAACTACTTGTATTCATACAAGTTTTACTATTACAAAATGTTACATTTACATTTTTATTACAAAATCAAAGCAAAATCAAGGGTCTACATAAGGAGGACTCCTAATGCTATATTGACATAGCGGAGTGCAGGATCATCATTGCAACCTCCAGAGCCCTCACGCTTATTGAAACACAGGTGCTAAACTTCTGTGAACCGGAAAATCGAGATTTCTAAGGAAAGGATAAAATGGTATTCGATTAAGTAAATTTTTCTAGATCTCGGATGATGAAGCAGACTTCCTTAGTTGGAATCGTCTCGCGGAGAAAATCTAGCTCTGCGTCAAATTTAGTCGAATTAAGGGATGAGTAAATTTCCGCGTTTTTGAGGCACGTGAAGTGCGGGACACTTGGCAGCTTGCCGATGCTTCCCAAATTTTCCTCTCAAGCCATGGGAGAGTCAAACATTGAACTCAAGTAGGGCTCACATGTGACATGGCATCGTGTGCCATTTAAGGAAATCTAATTAGAAGAGATAAGGTGATAAGATTGTCCAGAATTGTCCGATGAGAAATGGACACGTGGCGTGAGACAAAGTCCTCTTGACCAGAATCTTCAACCTGGTTTGGGAGGAAGGAAGAAAGAGAGAGAGAGTAGACGGAGAGATAGAGAAAGAGGGTTTTAGAGAGAGAGGAACCGCGCTCTGCAAGTTTCCGACTTGATCGTCACCGGTGTCGGGAAGCGGAGAGCGGGGAGGTGATCCACTCACAGTGGAAACTTAGTGAGGCAGTGTGGAACCGACAAACCGTAAAGAGTGAGGTTTCTCTGCTGGCTTTCTTTGTTTGGGGTTATGTAATGGATGGGGATTTGTTTGAGCTGGATGGCCCGGAAGTGATTTGATTCCGTGATTTGGGCCAGGGTGAGATAAATCACCAGGTGGTTTAGACAGTCACGGACTGTTTCGTGTTGTGTGATGTTGTGTTATTGCCAATTGAATAACATGCTGATTGTGATTTGTGGAGTTTATTAGGCGAATCTTGGGATTGTGCGTTGTATTGAGCTAATCTTATGTTATTGTTGCCAAGCCCGATAACTAGTTTATCGGAATTAATTTTGTTAATATATGCATAGTGTCCTCTTAGCATGTGTTAAATATTTGGTGTGTGTCATTGCATTGCACTTAGGTGAGGAGTAACCAAGTAGGGAAATTCCACTCTTGGGCAGTTCTTTATTTTCCGTCAGAAAAATCCATAATTTTTTAAAGTCAGAGACGCGCCAGGGATAGGACATCAGGACCTTAGAGGCGAAGAAAGCGACGAGATGGCGCCTCGCACAATATTTTGTAAAAAAATTACGGGCAAGAGACCCGTTTTGTGTAAGTGTAGTCAGCCTAATTGTAACAATTGTTAATGTTTGTATAAAATATACATTTATGAGTATGATGTGTAGGCCCAGTGGCCATTTTGCACATGTATGGGTCTCGTGACATGAGACATGTAGATTCGCGGGTTGTGGGTGTCAGCGGACACGGAGTTTGGGGCGTAAAGAAAGAGAAAGAAGTTTACACACACTTCTAGCTTAGTGGGAAAATGGGAATAACATATATGACTTCTCGATGATGTAGGTTAATTCTCTATACATGAATTCTTCAAGTATCATATTATTCATCTCTCCCGTAGGAGTACATAACAGAAATTTCATAACATAAGGTACCTGCATGTACACTACAATACAAAACTAAGATATGCCTTAGCATTCGAACTGATTACATTTGTTTTCATATTGTTCATTATGCAAATAATTTTCATATAAATGTTTGCCTGCATAAACCAGTGGAAGTGAATAACAGGGACACGGTACAATAGGTACCCGTAGGTATAGTATAGTACATAATGAGTGACCAGGTAAATGGAACCCATAATCTTTTGACAAAACATGAGTGCCAAGTAGCACTAAATAGGCGTACTAATTGATGCGGAATAGGCGTCTTTGGGTAGCACGAAGCGAGAATCTTTGAAGCACTAGTCCACTGCCTATTATATCGATCTTAGCGAACTTATACGATTATATGTGTTTTAGAGCATTTTATTCGGTCTTAATAACATTTCAGCCTTGGTTGTGCCATTGATTGTGAAATTCACACCTAATTTCTAACGATTACACTAATCCCCCCCACATTTGCATAGGTTTGTAGAAATAAAAAGCAAAGCAACCAAAAAAGAGGTCATACAAAGAAAGAAAACAAAGCACGCCGAAGCAAGGGATTATGAGCGAAGGGTAATAAACCAAGAAAGCGGTCTCGGGTTGCCTAGGCGAGAAACGGACCTTCAGCGGTGAAGCTTCCGCCGCCTAAGCAAAATGACATCAAGCTTCGCCTGAGCAAAGAAAGCATCGAAAGGAAGACACACGGCGCCGCGAGTGAAGGACTCTTCGCTTAGGCAAAGGGCATCAGGCTTGAACATAATTGTCGCATTTTTTGCCCTTTTCACCATACAAATTCAATCCAAAACAAAACAAAATCAAAACCAACCTCAAACCAACCAAGAACCACTATAAGAAAAAAGACCTATCTTAACGGTTACTAACTGTCATCGTATGTGTTATATGTCATCATAACTTCATAGTCTTATATGTCATCTATTGCAGTGTCGAGGTAGGTGTACTCAATGACGCCTTGACTTCTCTCTCAAATATTAATGAATGTGTTTTTCTAATGTCAAATACTCTTCTCTACGCCACTCATAATATGTCAAGGTTTGTGTTCAAATAAATCATGGTTTCTTTAAAATATGTCAAGGTAAGGATCTTCCACCATAGATTATAAATTGGAATTAGAAGCATGTCGCAGTGGCACTGAAAAATTTAAAAATAAGCTTTTAATGTTCTGATATGAAGAAGTATGATGCAAAATAACTTGTTGGCATATTGCTATAATTGTTCTTAATCTAAACACTTATTTACAAAATATACCTTGTTTTTTCATAACTGAGACTTTATCTTGTTAACCCTGATGCACCATATAAATATGCATGTAGCTATTAAAACACATGTACATATATTGTGGTAATTTGGATAAAGTTATCACCTTTCAATATACAAACAAAATAATATATTCAAGAGAAGCTAAAGCAACTTTACTTAGAATAAAAGATACCAAGATAATGTAAATCAAGTTCTATTTATAATACATACATCAAAAATAAAACTCTATTAGAACCGATAAATTCTTACAACAAAATATTCATGCTTATGTATGTATATACATCTTTAAATGTCTCCTCAAAACCACCTTGAGTCTTTCACTAACTTGACTGTAGCCAAAAAATAAATAAACAAATGACACTAATTAATTATTAGTTGAAGATGAAATCCATGTAATAAAATCTTAGCAGCCAACTACACGACTTTAATCTTGCAAAATACTCGTAGCCTGACCAAAAAATATTAGTAACACATTCGTATATACATCTTGAATCTACATAAAAAATACCATCTTGATTCTTTCATTAGCGATACCTATACCAAATAAAATAAGAAAATAAAAAATGATATTAACTAATTATTGGTATAAGAGATGAAACCCATGTAATGAAACTTTAAGAACTACTGAAACTTTAATCTTGCAAAATAAATGCAGTTGTAGCAGGGTTATATCGCATATGATAGGCGTATCGCAACATAAGTCACTGAGCTGAAGGAGAAGTTATATTGCGATACAATATTCTATATCGCAATACAAGGCAAGTGAAGATCACAAGCAACACAAGATCATTCGCACCAGAGCGAATTTTCGCACCAGTCTGAAATTTACTACTTTGATAACAATTTGTTAACCATGTAATTTCTCATCAGAACTCAGTTTTGGGTGAATTTTGGTACCATTGGAAAGCTTAAGGTGCTTAGAATCAAATATCTAGAAGAACATTTTCAAATTATGATGAAGGTGTAATTTTCAAGAATGCTCCTTTCAGTCACTTTTTCCTCTTTTCTTCTCCTAACTTGTTTATTTGAAGCCCTGACGAATTGAATAAGGTGTCGATGGAAAGCTTTGCGAAAGTCTCTATCCGACAACAGTAAATTTCATCAGGAAGTGCACTTCTCTAACTCAATCGCAATTTATTCTTGGGGACAATGTGACATTGTGGTTGGGGGAGGGTTGCGAAGGAGAGTGGCATGCCTCACGATCTGTAAAAATAAGTATGTGGTCACTAAGTCTTTCCCTTGAAATACAGTTTCTAGACAATTCATGGAATATAAATGGGATGAGAACTGAGTATTTGACAAGCAAAATGTGGTAAATAGGGGCTTAGGGCCTTTCTATTAAGGTAGTACCTAGTACTTGTAAGGTAGTACTGCATTACATTAAGGTAGTACTTGCATTATATTGGACTAGTACCCTACTTCAGGTCGAGGAAGGTGGGTTTGAGTATATTTTGACACAAAGTACTAGGATCTTAGGATTGCCTTTCCCCACGTATGGATATATGCTCGAATGGAAATAAGGCTGCCTCATTATTCTGCCCATACTCCCTAATTGGTTTTTGCGATGAAGTCACACTATAATTCACTAATTTCATGGAATATATATGAGATGAGGCGAGTATTTGTAAACAAATGTGGTAAATAAGGGTTTAGGGCCTTTCTATCAAGGTAGTGGTGAATAGGGTCTTCCTAATTCTATTCTTGCCACCATTTTTTAAGCCCGACCCTCAAAAAATACAGGCTAAAGTGGGTCGACCCACCAGGTCAAACCCATTGTCCCACCTCTACGTGCTACTCTTTTTCCATTTCCCCATATTTAATTGCAATCTCGAAATAAGATTCGAGGAGATGTGAGTTAGATGGAAAATTGAAGGCATTGATCATAGGATAATAGTGGGAGGTGAGGATGGGAACTGATAATGTGCGACACTAAACCCATAGAGAACATATGTTATTAGACTGACATAGGTTAGTTCCTAATAGAATATAATTTGCTATGATATGAAGTAACAATCCAACACAAAAAATAAAAAGGCGATCCATTACCTCCCAAATCACGGCTTCGGGCAGATACTTTGGCTGTAAGTGAGCATCGAAGAATTCCATGAATTTGGTGAGTAGCGATCATGTAGAAATCAGTTCTACTCTGAGGGGAAAAAACTATGATGACTTCACTTTCTTAACCATACCATAATGAAAATAGATTCGAGCTTGCTGATCTAACATGTGTCTTTCTTAAGAAAAGACAATGAAGCTTATCAAAATTTATTTTCATTTATTAATATTCGAATAATTGAATACTGCATTTGGTCTCAGAATTCTCATTAGGAAGAAATAGAAAACATGTAAATGACCCTTTCTTCTTATAGGTTGAAAACATGTAATTAACTATTGATTTTCCATTATATAATCAACGCACAATTCACACAATTATAATTAACTAGCAAGCGCATTGCCAGTTAGCCATCACAAAATTCACACTTTTCCTCGATAAGTCATAAGAAATCCACATGATCTAGTACAATTATATCACATGAATCCTCTAAAATCTAGATTCAATTATATTACCTTGATTAAAAGAGACAAGCATTATCAATAATATAGTACAATGACAAATAAAAAGATGAAATATTACCATTTTTTCACCTTGACTTAAAGAGAATATTTTCTTTTGTGTATTAGACAATTTCAAAAGGAAAAGAAAGATAAAGAATATAATTGCAGATTTGGAGAACATGAACCATAGGCACAATTCTTTTCCGATTCTATCCACATTGCTCTAATCTGAATCGAGCAAAACAATCAAGAAACCGAAGCATATTGAAGCGGGAAAGCAAACAGATCATGTATGTCAATCAAATAGCCTTAATTCTTTTATTTCGTCAAGATCCCAAGGAATTAGGCGATGCATTTTTAAATATGAACATAGATAACCAGAATAAAAATAAAATTGCTATTCAACGTTCATCCTAAACCTAAAGGTTTCGAAAAAGAGCGTGAAGCATGTATATCGTATGAGAGATACAGATGAAACAAAGGTATGATTTTAAATGATTAAACAAGCGATGATATATAGAGGAGAAAAGAAAAAGGTTGCTCAAGAAAGTTGCGGGAATCTAAAACTCGTATGTGGAAATGGAAAAACCCGGAAATGAAAAAGGAAGGAAGGAAGACCAGTAATCACCGAGGTTCTGATCTTGAGATTGAATCCTCTTATTCTCTAAGATCTTAAGAAAGACCCTTGCCATATTCAATATCATTGGTATACTTATCTTTCCGAAATTGTCTTTCCTAAGAGTCCTAAAAATCGGACATCTCGCCTAATTCCAATTTCATCAGACCCTTCTATTCAATCAGATCTTTGACATTCTTAAACCCATCCAAACACACAAACCCTTTAGTACTAACCCAGCTGACCCTCCCGAAAATACTAAGTCTACCTCATTGAGCTTCGATGGATCTGCAATGCAATCTACCTCGTCTTCCTCAACACAACTTACTCATGGTTTTTGAGAGAAAACAATTAAGAACATCATTACCGTGAGATCAAATGCGAGGCTTGACCTTGATGGGAGGGAAAGCTCATCGACCGGTGCCATCACAAGAGGTTTTGTTGGCGTATGTTCGAGGTGAAGGGAGAGGAAAGAAGAGATGTGGTAGGCAGAGGAATTTGGGAATGGGAGGCATATTAGGGTTAAATTCAAGATGACTGGTGATGTGAAAAAAGGGAGGGAGGAAATTGGCGGTCTTTGAAAAAATGGGAGGAGAGGAATCTTGCTCTAAAAAAGGGAGATGATGTAATTAAATATAATCTATCCTTATAAAAATAATTTGGACATCAACGTCCGAAAGAATATTTAGAAACAAAATTTAAAATCAAAACTGTAAAGTCCACTTCTTAAATACCAAAATTGTTTTTTTATAAAAGTAAATGTTATTTAATCTTTTTGCAAAAGCTAATGTTTATAAAATTAGTTATTTTAATTCAATTTGAGATATATGAGTTTGGTCACATAATTTGACTTTGAACCTAATTTATTTATTCAATTTAATTTATATTTTATAAATTATTTATTATTTAAAAATTGATTTATATTTATCTGAAATTTTAATTTTTATTTATTCATTTGAGTTGAGTCACCATTTGTTTTTTTAAACATAAAGTAAGAAAAAAAATTATTCCTTTGAAAATCCTAAAATTGTTTTTGTTAGATGGATTTCCAAAATTTGAAACATAGGGTCTTTATTCTACTCCAAAGAAAATATATAAATTTGGAAATTAAACATCTTATTAAAAAGGGACCCTTTTACACAATTTATACATATTAATTATCGACGTACAATGCATTATTCACTTAGGATAGAGTTTTTAAATGCATAAAAATTTATTAAATTCATGTGTTATTATTTTTTTTTTCAACGTACCTTGACATATATAAATATTAACTAACGATGACTTATAAATTTTTTGTCAAGGTTCCATCATCCCAAATCATGGAACAACACAACAAGTTTTATTATGCCATTATTGCTTTGATAAGTTGTATATCATAATTGCTAATTTAAATACACAATATTGACATATATGTCATAAGTCAAGATAATATATCCAAGAGAATTGCATTTTTCTTGTAAGTGAACACATTCTGGGAAGAGTTAAGTTTTCCCTAACCTTGATTTATCTTGAAAGCTTCAACCTAGCTTCCATTTTCTTCCTCTTCTTCTCTTTTTTACATGAACAAATAGAGTTCCAAGCAAATGGAGAGAAAAGCAAACCAAAAATTGGTTATTCTCTCAAACCGGATGCCCTAGCTTTCAAAGCCTAAAAAATAGGGACATTCCCATTCTAGAGTGTGTTGTCTTATGCCCTTTTTGGCTCAAGTTGTTTTCCCTTTGCTATTGAGTCCTTCCTCTTTATTCAAGTTGAAAATCAACTTATCCAAATTCTACAATAACATATAACATTTTTACTTAATGTCCCATAAGACCCTAAATTGACAAATTACCATTAGCCTTTTGACTTCTTTAATAATTTCGGTTATATCATTTTTCACACTTAACTATTAAATTTTCGAAAAATACAAATTTGACTTTAATTGTACCCTAAACATATTATAAAACTACTAGGGTATAATTAGGGGTGTTACATGGTAGATTTCTATTTATTTTCTAAAAAATAATTAAAACTATATATATATATATATATATATATATATAATACATAAACTTTGTTATACTAAAATATAGTCTAAAGTATAAATTTTGAACCTCGTATCTCATCAAATGCTCTTCCGTCATTATCTTTTTGGAGTCTTCTTCAATTTCTATAGTTCAAAGTCCCAATATTGATGATCGACCCAAACAGTCCTAAGGTGTATCGATTGATATGTAAAATAAGATAATAGAAAGTTCAAACAATTATAAAAATATTATGTAAATCATTACAAAATATAAACAATTGAGTGAGTTTAAAAAAACTAATAAAACAAAATTTTCTTATATTTAACAATTTAAATAGATATAAAAGTATTCACTAAAAGTTATTCCTATTAAAAGTACTTGGAAGAGTTATCATGATGTCAAAAATATTTTTTTTAAAGGATAGTCATTATTTTACTTTACAATGATTTATTTTAAATAAAATATGGTATAAAAATATAAATAAATATTTATGATTATTTATCAATCATTTATAATACATATTGCAATATTAATTTAATATTGATAGAAACAATATAACAAAAAAACATAAAATATCAAGGTATATTGGTATTCATTTACTTTATAGGGACAGTGAGAATTAGTAAAATATGGAAGGAAACTATCAATAAATATTTTTAATTATTTATAATATATTATAATATTAATTTAAATATTAATAGGGTGAGAATTAAAAATACTATAAAAAAAATATACTTAGTTAATAATACTAAGAAATAATAAAACATCTACTATATAATTATTTATTAACTATTTGGCATGTATATTATAACTAAGGTAAATTTTAATATGTGATTATTTAATAGGTACAACAAAATATACAAAATATAAAGTAGCTTTGTTTTATTTTTTAAAAGGATAGTCATTCTTTTACTTTACAAAAATAAATGAGAATAATAAAATATGATATATATATATATATATATATATATATATATATATATAATTTCCTTTGTACATATCTATAGAAATTTAATTTTACTTTCACTTTCATAATATGAAATTCATTCTATTTTATTAAAGTAAAAATATTTTATGTCATTAAGGATACCATTATTATCATTGTCCACGTGTCTATATATAGCAAAATAAAAATATAAAATATAAAATATTTTTGTTTTTGCTTTTTAAAAGGATATTCATTCTTTTACTTTACAAAAATAAATGAAAATAATAGTATGATAGTATATACATCAAATTTCCTTTTGATAGATTTGTAGAAATTTGGTTTTAGATTCTACTAATTACTTGATTTTAAATTATATTTCACTTTCATAAATGGTAAGTATGAAATTCGTTTTAATTTACCAAGTACAAATATTTTATGTTTTTTTTTACAAAAACCAAGAGGTTTTATAAATGCTACCATTATCATTGTTCCACTTGAATATATATATATATATATATATATATATATATATATATATATATATATATATATATATATATATATACTATATATATATATATATATATATATATATAAATTATTTATGATATATGTTATAATATTTTTGCATTATTTCATTGTTCGAGAAATAGTAATTAAATAAGACATTTTTCCTATAGTTCATATTTTCTTGCTTAGTATTTGCAATTACTTGTTCTTTTCCTCTACTCGTTCATATTCCAAACTTCAGCCATTGTGTTCCACTAGAATTTCAAGACGCCAACTGCATTGCTAGTGGGATTGTCCAGTCATCACCTTCTTGCCACACAACTTCTACTTTTTCATTGATTATCTAAAATCCCAGTTTCAGATTCATAATTTTCTTTTCTTATTCATTTAAAAAGTTTTGATTTTTGGTTGAGAAGAAAGGACCAGGATCTAAATTCTCTATAAATAATATGTATTTTCCAATTTTGGGATATGGAAAACTCAGCAGGATATTGATTTTTTTTTTGATTCCACTGTTTGATATATGGTGTACTCAGCATATGGTTTTCGGATGGATACAAGTCAGCAAGTAGTGTTAGAATTGATTGATTTTTTGAACCTTGTCCATGGCTTCCTGAAATAAGAAATCGTCGAAGCCCTCCACAAGTCATGGCATTTGAACACTCCGATTTGAATGATCCTACTACTCAAGCTCTCTATGTAAGTATTATAGGCTACTCTCTTTAATTAATAAATATAATAGTCATGTGACATTTCCGTTTGATTTATTTAATTACATGTGTTCATAGTGCAAAAGTTTATAAACTTATATTACATATGTTTATTTTATTATCTAATATTATTTGCAAAAGCTGAACTACGCGTGATATCTGATAGCTAAGCGAAAGAGATAGAGGGATGCGCAAAAATCAAACAACACTCATGCTGAGTTATGTAACATATGTAATGAGTTGAAATTTTGTCAAATTGAATTGAATGATACATTTTGGAACTTGGGAAACACTAAAAGTGTATGAATCATGAGAATGGGCAGTTATATCGTATTGAGAAAATTTTGCTCCCTATTATATAATGTTAATTATTTAGCTACTTGAATTATTTTTTATACTTTATTTTATTCTATTAATAACTTTAATTGTAGTAATATATTTCCTTTTATTACTTTAATTATGTAATAATGATTTCTTTATTAAAAATATTTAATTTTATTAATCTTATAAATTTTTATTTTATAAATTTAAATTAAATTAAAAAACAACATTTGACGACCACTAGTTTGTTGTCTACACATTTAACTTATGACTAATTGATTTTAATGATATCACGAATTTACATGCAACCACTTATTCCTCGTCAAAAAATAAATAAATAAGTCAAACTTGCAATCATTGATTTTTGTTGATGAAACTTATTAATTGCGATCACTTGGTTTTCCTCGTAAACATTTAAACTTGTGACCATAAAATTTTCTTCGTATTTTTCATCATGACAATAATTAACTTGAGACCATTTATTTTTCGTTGCAAAAGTGACCATTTGCAATCACTTAATTTCATCATAATATTTAAATTGCATCCAAACTTTTTCATCATGAAAAATTATAAGTCATGACCACTTGTTTTTTGTCGTAGAAACACAAAATTGCAACCATATAAATTCATCATAAAAATATTTCAAATGCGACCAAATTTTTTCATCGCAAAAATTAAAATTAGCTATTAAGATGTTGGACACTAGAAGTATACATGAGCAACCAATATCATCCATCATACAAACAAACTATCTGAGACAAAGTCAACAAACTATCGTAGAAGACATTCCCTGAGGAACATTCTGCGACAACTTTGTGACCAACCTTTTTTGGTTGCAGATTATTATTCGCAACCAAAATCATTATTTATGGGACGAGTAACGTAGTTGCAGAATAGCTAATTTCTAGTATTAAATGTTGACATAGTGGAAATAACATGCACACGTCATCGTTGGTAAATGTCTGGTATACCCTACGAGTATGTATTCACAGTTATACTCTTCATAAGCCAAAATGTTGTAGAATTCGTTGATGATATGTTCAAATTGCCTGCACAACAATTGGTATACTTAGACACTTTCTATGGTATAGAAATGCATGACATGCCAAAGGTCAATGATGATGGGGTTATTCGAGATGTCATAGGGAATGCTTTCTTCTCTTTGAAGCCACCGTGCACGATGGGGTTCTTCTCTTTGGCAGGACATAATAGACAGACATGCAAAAATCCATTTGTATGATTAATGTGTCATTTGAATATGCTATGTTTTGAACCTATCTTGCAACATTAAGACATTTCCTTACTGATATACATGTGTTATTGTCTTCTCTTGTAGGACAAAATGGATTTTTATAGGATAGAGCTTTTATATAGTTTGGTAATGCATCCTAGTAATGTTGAATGGGACCGAATTCGTGCTACCTGCAACAAAGTCATGATGGGTGTTGTTTCGTGCTTGAGCAATCTCATTGGATATGGTTACTTGGTTGATTATGACCAACCATCAATATTGACTTTAAACATTTTTTGATCAACTTATTCATATCGAGATGTATTTAGACAATATAACCATGTTTGAATATTACTTTTAACTAAGACACTTGTTATACTATGTACAAGCATTGACACCGATGTCTTTAGCCTAACACGGATTAGTAATATATTTACTCATTTTTGTTGTCATCACAGTGCCTCTTGTAATAAGATGTGAACTATTATTTAGGATGTGATCTTTAATCTAAGAATGTCATTGGATCATTAAGGTCATTTGATTTATTAACAAGGGAGAAACATCCATGAGCCAGAATAATAAGAAATTAACACAGGTTAATTACAACAATAGATACTACTCTAACATACCGTGGGTACTATCTTAATATAATGTAGGTACTACCTTTTTCGTCCCAAGTACTACCTCTTTGAATAGTCTATAATCCCTTTTTTACCCCATTGTTCCATGATCACTACATAGTTCTTATGTGCTTTGTGTTGAACTATAGCATAATAACCATAACACTATTCCATGATCAGTACATAGTTCTTTAGAGTACAAAAATCAACATTGAACTAAAGTTTACATTTCATAACAAAAATTCTATGCATTTCAATGCTCACTTCGTATCATCACATTTTCGTCGAAGCTTACATATGTTTAAGTACAACAAAGGCAAACAAGCAAATGGTTACAAAAAAACACAACAATACACTTGATTTTGATTTTGAACATCTTGTTTTCATTCATCAATTTCTACATCTCCTTAATCTCCTTTTTCAACATCATGTTTTCTCCCTTCAGTTCGTTGATTATTGCCTTTGCCCTACACACATCTCATAATCATACCATAAAAAATAATCACAGCCCCTCACTTGCAACCAAACAAAACCAACAAAAATCGAAATAATTAATCTCATTCAATACACATCTCACCAAGGATTTATGCTCCCTCACTTACTCGAAATTTTGGACATGAGTAAAATCACCTCCCAGGATTTTTTGGTGTCCATGCAGTCCACATGGATGCTCTCAACCCGCAATCGCACAAGACTTGTCGCTATCATCGTCAATGAAGCCTTTTTTCATAAAGACAACACAAACGAGGAAGTGTTTTCTGTAGTTCTCTAGTGTTCGTTCTCAAGACCAGAAACAATGAAAATAAAGGAAACAAACCTGCCCGGTCTGAACAATAATTAGAAGCGAGATCAGGCCGCGATGCGTTGTGTCCTTAAGGCGATTTGGCCCCTCGAATTTGTGCGGGGATAATGGACAATCATCTCCCGAGTTAGAAACGGATCTCGTTCCTCCGTGTAGTGCGGATCGGAGGACTTTGGCGAACTTCCCGACAGGAACAATCGCACAAAAAATGAATGATATGCGATGAAGAGTGAGAAGAATGTTTTTGTTTTTTAAAAAATGGGAAGCGGGAGTATAAATAGCCTAGGAAGTGTCTCCACGAGAGCAGGACATGTCGGTTCGAAAGGTATGAACCAAGCAAAGTGTACGTTGATGAGGACACATCTTTTCATTCATTTAAGGAATTTGTAAAATTAAAGTCAACAATCCCCCACATGAATGAAAAGTTCTGATATCAATGCTCCCATGTATGCATGAGATGCAAAGTGCGATTATTCCATGAGAAAACGTTGCATCAGGATAAGTAGTCTGAGACTTTGAACTTTCCTTAGTGAAGCCTATCGGACTTACTCGGTCAATCAGTAGACTTGATGTCTTTGAACTGTCGACCTTTCGTGTAAGCCTAGACAATAGAAATCACACAACTATTTCTCGAACAAAATTAGTTCTCACTGTTGTGTTCGTTTTGGCCATGAACACCGCCTGGTCTCATGAGTGTTTTAGAGAATTCGGCCTTTGCAATTCTCACAGAAGCGACCCTCACTTCACACTCACATAGGTGATTTCTGAACATATAGTTTCATAATCATTAAAAACTTTGTTAACCTTCACATGTATCATCTTTATACGGGAATGGGTAAAACAAATTAAACGATACTCTACACTTGTCTTCATAACTTAGTTGTCCCTTTGAACCTAGATCCTAGGATCTCCAGTTAATTAGGTAGGGTGTCCGCTATGATGACTTGTTTAGAGGCCTTAAACCCATTCCCCTTGATGTTTTTGCAATCATTTCTCTAGTTAGGCCTTTTGTCAATGGATCCACAATATTATCTTTTGACTTCACATAGTTAATGGTGATAATTCCACTAGAAAGAAGTTGTCTTACTGTGTCATGTCTTCGACGTATGTGTCGAGACTTACCATTATACATGACATTCCTTGCCCTTCCTATTGCCGCTTGACTATCCTGATTTATAGCCACAACGAGCCTTTGGTTTAGGCCAATTGGAATATCATCAAGAAATTTCGAAGCCACTTTCGGCTATTCACCGACTTTATCGAAAGCGATAAATTATAATTCCATAGTGGATCATAATACAAGTTTGTTTGGATGATTTCCAAGACAACATGCATGCAAGTGTGAATACATATCACTTGTTGATTTTTGTGTCTTTAGTCACCGTTATCAATTTCCCATCACAGTATCCTTCAAGTCTTTGTCGGATATTCTATAATGCAGCATAATCTTGAGTATGCTTTAAGTAGCCCGATAAGCGTTTCGCCAGCTTTCGATGATTTTCATTTGGACTAACTGTAAATCGACTTAGCTTGCTAACCGCACAAGCTATGTCCGACCTAGTACAGTTCATGACATACATTAAACTGCCTAGTATACTAGCATACTCATTTTGAGCTTTGTTTTCACCAGTATTCTTAGAAAGATGTAAATTAACATCTATCGGTCTTTTCTTTACGATCTGATATCTAGATTCTTGCATTTTCCAAGGATCGTTTCAATATAATGGGATTGTGATAGAGCTAATCTATCAGGTGTCTTATGGTTGCTCTAAAATAACATCAACGACCCCATATCTTTCATTTCAAATTTACTTGCAAGCAAGCATTTTGATTTTTCTTAATGATCTACGCCCATCATTACTGTTATAAGCATATCGTACCATATAGACATAAAATGGCAAGCAATTACGAGTTTGCTTAACATATACACATTTATCGTACTCCATTAATCTTGAAACCATTCAAACAACGGCTTTGTGAATTTAGCGCTATTGTTTTGGTGCTTGTTTCAATCCATAGGTGACTTGATCGGCCAGGCATACTTTTGCGCTCAACGTCACGGAACAATGAACCCTTGGGTTGTTCCAAAATATATTTCTTCTTAAATCTCCGTTTAAGAAGGCCGTTTTCATATCCATTTGATGGATTCAAGCTTATGCTGCTGCTGTAGCAATTAGCATCCTTATAGATGTAATTCACAATGCTTGGTGAGCAGTATCAAAATAGTCAAGACAACTGTTCAGCATATCCTTTTACTACAAGCCCACAGCCTTATATTTATCAATAGCACCATCCGCTTTCATTTTCCTCTTGAAAATCCACTTACATTGTCGTGGTTTATTGCAGGAGGAAGGTCAGCCAATTTCCATGTGATTTGACAAGATGGATTCAACTTCCATATTGATAGCTTAACTACAGAGCGGGGCTTACGGCGAAGTCCATGACTTCTTTGAATGTCAGGGTTCATTCTCCAACATATACGTTAAATCGGGTCAAAGGCGTGGAAGTCCTTTGTCTTTTACTCGTCTAGGTTCATCCTCCATTGGATCACTTCTAGATATGGTATCTCGAGACCTCTCTTATTATTATCAATTGACTCATATACTATGTTATACGGAAATATATTTTCAAAATGAAATGTCCACGATTCAATGATCGTATTGACATGTATATACAGGATCTCGACTTGTGAACAAAGAAAGCGATATGCATTGCTATTATGAGCATATCAGGTAGAAACACAGATCAACGATCTTTAGTCTACCTTAACCTTTTTAGGCTTAGGAACCGCAACCTTAGCCACCCTTTACTTTGAGATAATTCAAGTTAGGCATTTTGCCTTTCCATTTCTCATAGGGAGTTTGTTGTGTCTTTCTATGAGGTACTCTATTTAAAATAAAATTCTCCGTCAAAACAGCTTCCCCCCACAAATTCTATGGTAAACCAGAACTATTCAACAATGCATTCATTGTTTCCTTTAAAGACCAGTTTTTCCTTTCCGCCACTCCATTGGGTGTAGTGTATAAAGGAGACAGTCATTTGGTGAGCGATGCAAACTCGATACAAATTTTCTCAAATGGAAATTCATATTCACCTCCTTTGTCACTCCTTATGATTTTAATTTTCTTGTTCAACTGAGTTTCAACTTCAGCCTTATAAGTTTTAAAAGCATTCACAGCCTCATCTTTGCTACTAAGCAAGCCAACATAACTATCACCGCGGCTTCAGTCATCTATAAGTAATAAAATACTTATTACCACTTCTTGACAGTATTGATTTCATCTCATATATATGTGTGTATTAAATCTAAAGGTTACGGCTACATTATCTGAGTGAAATGGGGGCTTAGAAATTTAGATTCAACGCTTTTATACTTGGCATTACAATCTCCGAAGAATCCATCATGTAGCTTACTTTTGCCCTGTGCAGTGTGCACAATGAATGACCCTTCTTCTCAAACATGTCACGGGATATCCACTATAAACAGAAACAAATTTCGACTTTGCACTTAGGATTAACTCCAAAAATCACGAAGTCCTAATTAAATTACCTAATTCGGACACTAAATGCCACTTTAAGGAACTGTAACAACCTAAATAAATCATAATCATGCACTCAAATGATTTATCACACTTTAAATTCCTCAAGAACACACACAAACAATCAAACTCACTTGCTCCAGTTACATGGTAGAATTTCAGAATGCCAAATCCTTGCTCAGTCCTCATAATCTAAAATCAGAGAAAAAGAAAATCCGATTTTCGGAATAGAGCAACCAAATGATACTAGAATGGAGACTCTCGTGACAGAACCTTGGGGATTTCCCGAGATTCAACGTAATGAAACGGCGATACCGTCTTTTACACCATCGAACCGTCAAAACTTTTCACCAAGAAAATAAAAACCCAAGCATTCACAGGAATGCTCACATCTGCAACCCTCCAATTATCAAGGTAATATTTCCATAAAATAAAAAAAATAAAAAAACTATTATCAAATATGCATGTAGATAATAACTCAAAAAAAAAATATCGTATGAGACAAAACCTGCTCTGATACCAATTGTTGGTATGAAATCGAGTTTACAGGCTGCTTGAGCATATATGTATCGGTACATATGTTTGGAGAATTTTATTTATTTACTTTTTACTTTTAAATACATATATAAACTAAGATCATCAAATCCCTTAGAAATAAGATAAACAACGCCAATTACGAGAGTATACCTTTGTTTAGTGTTCACAAAGATTTTAAAATGGGTATTCAATGAAACACCACAGATTTTTCTTTATGTTCTTTAATGAACAAGACGAGCGGATTTCTTTCAGATTTCCAAGAGTCTTCACACAAATTTTGTTTGATTAAAGATAATAATTATCTTTTTGTGTCTTATTTTCCTATCTCCCTCTTTATTTCTCTCTCCCATTTGTCCCCGAAACCCTCCAGAAGTATCTGAAAGCAGCAACAAGAAATTTTGTTCCGTAACAACATAAAGCTTGTTTACAAAATTGTTCCTAAAAAGCATCTTGAATCTTGTTTTACGTAAACTGTCTGATACATTTGTGCAGGCATAGAGGAAATGAAAGTTGTAACAAAGACTTACATTCGAAATAAAAAGCGTAACACCGCGTAATACTAGAATAGAAACCAAAAAAATATTTGAATAAACTATAACAAATATTTTAATGTAAAAATGCAGTACATAATTTGAAAATGTTATAAATAATGGATTTTGAATGACCATAATGACACACTGATTACAATGTCATTCATTTATGTAAAGGCTTTTGGCCTTCTCATTATTAATGTATCATTTATGTAAAGGCTTTTGGCCTTTCACTATAAACTGCTAAATAGGCTGTCGGCGTAAATAAATCATCGAATTTCCTCTAAAATTCTCTTTTTGTCTCTTCGCTATCTCTCTCTAATTCTTTTGATTTACAACACGTTATCGCCTGGCTCGAGACAGGAAAAAAATGGAAACGAGAAAGGTATATTTCTCTTAATTTTATTTTATTTTATTTATTTATTTATTTTGGATCAATCTTCCATAGCTGACTAATTGGAAACCCTCTGTGTAGCTTGAAACCATCTTTAAGATTATCGGCTTATAGTCGATAATAGACCAATCTTCATGAAGCTATCAAATATTATTAATTCGTAGCACAGGAAACTAATATTGACACGAAGGCAGACAAAAAAAAAAAAAAAAACTAAGTCTGACCATTTGAAACTTGGAGAAAGGCTACGATCTGAAATACTCAAGCACAGAAGCTTGAAGATAAAATAAAAAAATAAAAAAAATAAAATTTATATATATATTCAGGCACGAGCTCTGAAGACAAAGAAAAAAAGTCTGTCGGCGAAGCGAAGCTTTAAATAATAATAATAATAATAATAATAATATTTGATATTTTATTTGAATATATATATATACATAATAATAATATTATTATTTTTACTCTTTTAGAAGGATAGTTATATACAATCTCGTTTATCTTTGAATAAAATAACTAATCAAATTTTTTAGGAGATTCGAACCTTGGATCTAAAATTTTGATCTCAAATACTTACCACTTGAGCTCAATTACTTTATTAATAAATTTTAACTTGTAATTCTCTTATATTCTTTTTACTTTATTAATATAGTAATTATTTGGAGAAATGTCCAACATTGCCAAGCTTAGATTTCTTGCCCTTGACATTTAGACAAAAATTATTTATCTTGGATTACGGATGTAGAATCCGCTGGATCTTATGAATTTGAGAAATACTATCAAAGAAGGAAATGTCTGCATCCACGTAGGGATCGCGCCAAGGCCTTAATTTTCATTAGCCATCATATTGATGCAAGTTTGAAAAGTGATGAATATCTTACGGTTAAGATCCATTGATCCTCTGGAATAATTTGAAGAAACGATATGACCATCAAAGGCTTAGTAATACTTCCTAAAGCCCGTTATGATTGGCTTCATTTAAGATTACAAGATTTTAAGTCAGTCAGTGACTACAACTCGGCTATTTTCAAAATTAGCTCTCAGTTGCAATTATGTGGAGAAAAGATCACTAATGAGGACATGCTCGAGAAAACTTATACTACCTTTCATGCCTCGCATGCTCTGTGGCTTAATATAGAGCGTCGTTTTACGGATATTAGAGTTAATTGCATGCCTCCTTGGCAGGCAAAATAACGGCTATTTAGTAAAAAAATCATCAATCTCGTCCTGCGGGTCGGTATCGTTGCGAAGCCAATGCCACATGATTTCTATTCATAAACATGAGCGAGGGCGTGGATATCATTATGGGCGGCCAGAAGCGTGGTCGTGCGTGTCGTGGTCGTGATCGACATAACTCTTAGGTCGAGAATTTTAATCAATCTCAAAATAAGAAAAACAACTCTAACAACGAGGAGAGTTGGCTCATTGAGACATTATTGGAAAGACACCGGGGCCACATAACAAGCGAAGCATATGAAGCCAGATGCTATAGATGTGGAGATGAAGGTCATTGGTCAGTACTTGTCGTGCGGCCAAACATTTGGTTGATCTTTATCGGCCTCATTAAAAGGAAAGAACAAGCAAATTGAGACAAATTTTAATGATAGCAATGGCGCTAATGAATTTTAATGACCTTCATCAAGTCTGCCCCGAAGATGGCGACAGTAATCGTTATTTGATGATGAAGTGCGGTGCCTTAACTAATTTTGATATTTACGATTTCTTTGGATCCAAGTGAAAATCTAGACCATTTGATTGGTGGTGGCAATGTTTGCTATGATTGACTGATAAGACTATTATATTACTTTTCTTATGTTATTTATCTAATGCAAACTTGATTTTATATCTACATTTCTTTTCTTTGAAAGATATATGATTTCTCTTCCAACTTGATCAATTATATATCATGCTTTGGAGATGAATGTCTTGATGAGAAATTGTGCCACAACCCACAATCCTACGGAATGAAATATTTTCAAACTTAACATTAATTTCTGTCCCACAATGTCCAAACTATCTGAGTCTGTTGACCCCAATTAAAGGCTAGGAAGAGCTACGTCTCATTTAATGTGGTACCAAGTTCCAAATTAAGAATGTCTTATTCTAATAAATCTAATAGAAATTTACTTAGTTTCAAGGATATTCAGAGAAAATGGATATCACATTGAAACTATGCATCGTGATGGAAATGAGTATTTACTCATTACTTCTATTATTTTTTGGGCAAAACAAATCTTGGAACAAATGGCTTCTTTATCATGTGGGTTATATCAAACAACTATAAGGCTCATCAATCCCATGTCAAACCGTAAGTTCAATGACTCTTAAAGCATTTATATTATGGTACGAACTTTTCTGGACATCCTATTCTCCATGATGCGAGAAGCTACATAAATTTACCGGCATCTGATAACAAGTGCACAAATTTTAATGATTCCCATGATTTTGACCAGTCGCTTATTCTCACAAATTGATTGTTAGACCATCTTTTACTAAAGTTGTGTCCGACTTCGCTTTCTAGAACGTATTCAGGATATTTGTGGGCCTATTCACTCCACCTGACCCTTTCGCTATTTTATGGTCTTAATTGATGCATCCACTGATGGTCTCATGTATGCCTTCTTCTACCAGAATGTCGCGCTTGCTAGATTACTAGCTCAAATAATTCGACTTAAGGGCCCACTTCGATCACCCTATCAAGACAATTCGCCTTGATAATGCCGGTGAATTCTCATCTCAAGCCTTCCTAATTATTGTACAATCGACAAGCTCAATACCCAATTGCTCATGTTCATACTCGAATGGGTCACTGAATCCCTCATTAAACCGTCCACAGTTGTTAATGGTAATCGCTGCTCTCTCTCTCGCTCTCGGCACCCTTTACTTTTGAAACCAAATTGCCTTATCTAAGATGGGGGCATGCTATTATTCATGCGAAGCACTGCCACGACCTACAAAGAAATCAAATGTGGATTTATCACCATTCCAACTGCTTTCTTAGTTACCAACCTAATATTTCACATCTATTTGCTTCGTTGTGTCGTTTATGTTCCTATTGTTCTACACATCGACCTAAACTAGGTCCTCAACGCCGCCTTGGTATTTATGTTGGTTTTCAATCCTCATCTATTATCACCTATGTCGGTGCCTCTCACTGTGCAGGTTTTTACTCGTCGATTTGCATTGTCATTTTAATGAAAATGTTTTCCGCCATTAGGAGGAAAGCCACCCCAGAAGAATGGCGAAAAATTACATGGAATGAATCATTCATCTCATTTTGACCCTCCCACAAAGCAATCTGAATCCAGAGGGTTCAAAAGATAATTCATTTACAAGATCTGCAAAATCGACACTGATGAATATTGATTCAACAAGTTACAAAATCACATATACCACCGCAAATATCCCAAAGACGAATTGAAATTCCAATGGAAAATTGAAATACAAGATGGCTAATGAGCCTAAGCCATTAATTAAACGCCGGGCGACTTATCAAAAGACACACCCTAGAAAAAGAAAAGTGTTAAATTTAATGACTGAAGAGGACGCCCTCGAAGAGCATACAAATGAAAAAGGATTGACAAATATAAATAATGAACTAATAGCCCCCAGAGGTGCACACAGTCTCCACTGATCATTATCTCATGAGTTTGTACTCCCATAACAACGGGGGCAAATCTCTATCAATTATATACATAAGGGTAAACTGAATCGAAATACCACCCTTTATAAATGATGCTTTTTCTTTCCAAGGGCTATGCACATTATAAATAATGATGAAGATCAAGAGCCACAAAATATAGATGAATGCCGACGCTTAAAATGATGATTAGTTAAAATGGAAAGAAGCAATTCAAACAGAGTTAAAGTCCCTGGCTAAACGAGAGGTATTTGACCAGTAGTTCAAACACCTAAAGACATAAAACCTATCGTGATATGGGATGGTTTTGCTCAAAGCGAAATGAGCAAAATAAAATAGTGCGATATAAAGCACGCCTTGTGGCCCAAGGTTTCTCACAAAGACCTGAATTGATTATGAGAGACATATTCTCCGGTAATGGATGCACATATTTCGCTATTAATATATTTAGCATTTCGAAGGACTTGATATGCGGCTCTTCGATGGATGTAGTCACAAATTTCTATTTATATGGATCTCTAGATAATAATGTATATATGAAAATCCCTGGCGATTCTAATCGGTCAAGAATGAATTCAAAACCACAAAGATATATTCAATCAAGTTACAAATGATCTTTATATGGATTGAAATACCGTCGAATGTGGTATAATCGCTTAAGCCATTATTTACTCAAAGAAGGATATGTGAATAATTCAATTTGTCCATGCTTATCAAGAAAGTAGCAACTGAATTTGCAATTATTGCGGTATATGTGGATGATTAGAATTTAATTGGGACTCCTGAAGAGCTCATCAAAACAGTTGACTACTTAAAGAAGGAATTTGAAATGAAAGATCTTGGGAAAACAAAATATTGTCTCTGCCTGCAGATCGAGTATTGTTCAAATGGTGTATTAATCCATCAATCAACATATACGTAAAAGTCCTAAGCGCTTTATATGATAAATCACATCCCCAGTTCCCATGGTTGTTAGTCACTTGAAGTGATCTAAAGATCCGCTCCGGCCTAGTTAAGAAAATGAAGAATTACTCGTCCGAAGTACCATGTCACGACCAACTGGATCGTGGACCGGCGCTTAGTGGAACTGGGGAGGCGTAAGGCCACCGAAACCCGTAGCAAGCCTAATTGAAATACTCATACCGACTGTCCTGCGATCACCTGCCAATATATCAACATACATATATAATATGCTCAGATACCAAACATCAATAGGGAGAGATAAAACTTCACCCTACATACATCACCATCATACCCAAAATAAAACACTATCTCGAATTACAAATATACTAATATTCGGGCAATCATGCAAGGACACCTAGATTAAATAGACAAAGATTAATAATATCATAATAGTACATATAACCGCCGCGGAAGGAAGAGAATTTGCTGGTTATCAAGGATCCGAAGAAGGGAGGACCGACAAAGACTAAAATAAATTGAGACCGTCACCTCGAGAGAGCACATCATATAATTCATACCACGCCTACAAACTAAATATCATACATACTTACAAAGAATTCACAAACATGGTAATGAAATTCATATTAATAAAGAGATTCATAATTATGTATTATCGCGACTCCCAAAGATAGTTCATGTCATAACACAAACATCACATCAATCGAGAACACTAGCAAGACCCTATACTCCAATGTTATGCTTCCTACTTCGCTCTTCAAACCAATGAGATCGGCGCCGAGAGAATGTCACCAGGTCCTTAACCCGCCAACACTTAATCTAATATCCTATAGCCGGCGCCCCGAGAGAAATGCTCGACCAGGGTCCTTACCACCGACATCTAATATATCATAATCCATAGCCGGCGCCCCGAGAGTAACGCTCAACCAGGACCTTACTCTCCCATGATCCTCCAGAGAAATGCCTCGACCGGAACTCATATCCATAATCATTAATCAGTGATATAATCCGACACACGGCGCACGCGTCCTCGATGTACTCCCATCAAGTGGTATGTCCCGCTTAAAGTTCCCATTACAAATATTTCAAATCACAACACACAAAGATTTCGCAATCCAGCATAGCACACTCACATCCATCATCATAACAACTCATATGCAGATATAATTATAATAAATTAATTAATTAATTAATATAGTAACATAATATCCATAATAATAATAATAACAATAATATCGTATGTTGAGATGATGGACTGTAGCTTAATGTCAGTAGTACTGTGCAATGCATGCAGACGATGTGTTATAAGCTATATGATATCAACTCACCAATATATCGTATCTCAAAATCGCCTCCCGCGCCTTCAGTCAAGCCCCGAAGTGAAATGCCGACAATCTACAATGGAAAAGACGACCGATAATAAGATTAAGATTTAAACATACTCTAGACTACCGTATTAACCTACGTGACTAAACCGCATAAAATCAGATTTCTATGTTCTACCGAAACCCGGGCGAACCTCCCCTAAAACCGGACTAAACTCCCCCGTGAAACTGGGTCCGTAACCCGATAAAAATACACTTCTAATATCCACAATTATCCAATGTCGAGCCGCCACAAACTACGATAATCCACTCATCGACCCAATCCAATCACAATACAAATCAATCACGATAAATTCAATTATACAATTAATAGCTTAGATATTAAATAAATATAGCTTAATAAAACACGCTTAAACGAATTAACACGGTGTTCGAATCAAAGAATTTTAATATGATTAAATACAAGATCGGTTTTAATATAACATTTAATTTATAACTTCCAAAAGGCAAGGCATACGTAATTAAACGATAACAAAGCATTTTAATATAAGGACATTATTAACGAACAATTAAAATCGACATCGTACTAATACACAAATTGTGGTTCGCGACGCCGCGGCATGTGATTCTTTACCGGGCTCGAATGCGTAAACCGATTGCACCGCTTCTGACCACGGAATGGGACGGACGCTCTGTCCCCGGGCACGTTTCCGAGGTCCGCGACGCCGACTGGCCTCGAAAATTTGGAAGGTGGTCGGAAATTGATTTCGAGGGTACCCACGCCAAGGCCCAAGGTCCAAGGAGTCCGAAAGTACAAATCGGCTGCTTTCAAGTGACCACCCGAGGGCCTAATCGCCCAAACAGCGGCACTCCGGCGAGAAGCTCCACCATCTCCGTTCACCGGCAAACGACCTTGGAAACGTCGATCAAGGGTGGATCCTTAGGTTCGTGGGGGTGAGGAGTTCAGACCGTGTCGGCTCAAGGAAAGGGGCCTAAAACGCGGTAAACTGAGGGCAAGCAGAGAGAAATGGCGAGCGTAATCTGCAAGAATCGGGCAGCTGTGCGAAGCCAAGGGGGAGACAAGGGTGGCTGCGATGAGGGCTACCTTTCCCAGGTCGGACGGCCCGACGGTGGCCTAAGTGGCTGAAATACACAAAAGGTGACTCCGCGCGGGAGCAGGGAAGAGAGAGGGAGAAGGGCCAAAAAGATAGTCTGCCCCTCATCCATAAATAATACTTTAGGATAAAAAAATATATAATTAGAATTAGAAAAAAAAATAAATTAAATAACCCAATTAAAACACGCTAAAAATTACGGGTATTACATACCATATCTTAGTGCAATTGGGGCACTAATGTATCTTGCAAATTATACTCGACCAGACATTGCTTTTTCAGTTAATTTACTAGCAAGATACGTCACCTCCAACTAAAAGGCACCGAATGGAATTAAACATGTATTAAGATATCTCCGTGGAACGCAGAGTTACGGGATATTTTATTCTAAGACATTGGAACCACAATTGCTCATGTGATGCGTGCTATCTTTCTGACCCTCACACAAAGCTCGATCACGTACAGATATATATTTACTATGGAAATACTGCCATATCCCGGGAGATCAAGAAACAAACTATGGTGGCCACCTCCTCCAATCATTCGTAAATGGCCTCATGCATGAAGCTAGTCGAGAATGCTCTGGGCCTAGATCCGCGGATACAAACACATCGAGAATCATGTGGGATTATCTTCTATTAAGAACGGAACTTCAAATTATTATATGAAGATAATGCTTCGCATGTATTGCGCAAGTCAAAAAGGAGGGATATATTAAAGGTGACTTAACTAAAGATATTTCACCAAAATTCTTCTATACTCACAACTTCGAGGGCGTAGATCAATGTGCAACGATAAGGTCCACCGATAATCTAGCGCATTTATTTACAAAAAGATCGCCATCGCAACGTGCTCAGTTAAACTTCATACGCCGACGGTATGCGCCTAAACCTAAAGATCTCTAGAATGAAGCATCATGTCACTACTGTGAGCATTGTTAAAGATATTAAGATACCGCATTTTTTCCTTCGTCTGTGTTTTATCCCATCGTGGCTTTACTCAGCGTTTTAATGAGCAAGCAAGCACACAATCTTTGATGGTCATTCAAGAGGAGTGTTATAAAATATTGGATTTTGAATGACCACAATGACACACCGACATAATGTCATTCATTTTATGTAAAGTGCTTTGCAATTTTCTCACTATTAACGATCATTTACGTAGTGCGTTGCCTTCTACTCATAAGCCTATAACAGCCTAATCAAAGATGAAATAGAAATCATCGAATTTCCTCTGAATTCTCTCTTTGTCTCTTCCTTATCTCTCTCTAATTCTTTTGATTTACAACAGAAAACAAATATTTGTTACAGTTTTTCAAACTGTAACAAAGATTAAAAAAATATTTGAAAACAAATATTTTAATATAAAACGAAAAAAAAATGTTTGAGTCAAAAAACGAACAGAAACGGAAACAAAAATAACGAATTGCCTTAAGATTTGTAGTTCTAAAGGTTCGCTCTCAAGAAGACCGAAACAATGAAAATAAATAAATAAACATGTAGCGATAAACAATAATTGTAAAGTTGCATCCAAGCCCAACGATAACGTTGTGTCCTTAAGACGAATCTCCCTCAACTTGTACCGAGGATAAGGGACAATCGCTCTCAGATAGAATCGATCTCGCCTTCCAAGTGGCACCATCTGGCGAATTTGACGAATTAACTTATGCGTAACAATCGCACAAAAACGAACGATGTTGGCGCAAAGGAAGTGAGGAGTAATGTTTTTTTTTTTTTTTTTTTAAAATAGAAAACTTATATAAATAATCTGTGAATGCCTACGAATGCATACGCCGTTCGAAAATGTACGTAAACTAAGCAAAGTGTCTGTTCAATGAGGGACACATCTTTTCATTCATTTAAGGAATTTGTGGAAACCAAAGTCCCAACATTTTCTATTGCATATTAGTCAAGCAAGATGGGGTAGAAAGGGTTTTTAAGGACCTTTTAGTTAATGTAGCACCTGACAATAGTAAGGAAGTACGTGTAGTATATTAAGATGGTACCTACATTATATTAGAGTAGTACCTCAACAAATGAGTATTGATGAATGGGATTTCAGTCTGTTTTGAGCTACACAGTATCCCATAACATGTAAACATGATTACATATAACAAATTTACCAACTTTCAATTATATGCTTAATTTGGTTCTACATTCACAAGTATAACTATAATACATATATTTTATGAAGTAAAAGATGGCTAAGAACTAAGTATTGGTCAAGAAAGATGAGATAAAAATGGGTTTAGGAACACTAACATTAAGGTAGTACTTGAGACCATTAAGGTAGTACTTGAGACCATTAAGATAGTACTTGAAGCATATTATAGTAGTATCTACAATATGTTAAAATAATACTTATACATAAATGAGGTTATTCGAATGAGACAAACATTACACATAAACGAAAGTTAGAGTACCAAATTAATCTTCACAATATCATTTTTTTAAAACATGGATCCATCCAAAGTAAAAAAATAAAATTTCCAGAAACTTACAAATAAATTACACACTTTTCCCCTTACCTATGATATGAAGCACTAAATGAGATGATGATTGTGACTGCATGGAAGAAGGTGTCGATAGGAAAGGAGAGCTTTCGACAAATTGGGGGAAGACAATGATGCTAGAGTTAAGGTTTTTTTTTGTTTCGCCCCAGTTATTAATCAACAAAATTTTTAGGGTTTTTTTCCCTTCGCTTTTAGGATCAAGAGAGGAAAGGGAGGGAGTTACGTTAGGGCAAATTTAGTTATTGAATTTTTTTGTTTTATTTTTCTTAAAATCCAATTGAAATATGAAAAGGGGCATTTTGGAAATGTGTTTGCCCCAACTATCATTTTTATTCTTGATAAATAATTATTTTTTTTCACATATTGAAGAATGCATTTTATATATATTGTTTTTAACTTTACATTTATTTTCATTTTAACTGTGTGACACATAATTGTCTTTTTTTCTTGGGCGCTCAAAGAGCCACGTAGGCTAGCACACGTGTCACTAGCATGACGCGTCACGTGTCTTGTTTATAATCCAGCCTCTTCGCTTCTCTCTCGCTCTTTTCCTGTCTCCCTGGATCCCTCACTTGTTCCAAACGCCAGTTTCTGATCACCGATTTTCCTTTTCCTCCCAGCTCTGCCTACGCCATTTTGAACTGATCTGTATAAGGCCGGTAGAGTTCAAGAGAACTCAAATGAAGACGATCGTTTCGCAGATGATCCATTCGAGATCGTCCTTGTCTCGATTCTAGTAAGAACTTTTTTTTTCTCTCTTTTTTTTTTTTAATTTTACTTTAATCTTGTGGGTTTCCTTGTTGCATTGAGGTGTGATTCTTTTTCTTTGTCTCTTATTTGTTTGGTTGCTGATAAAGTGTAGAAAAGAGAAAGAGAATGCGAGTGGCCAAGAATGCCCCTTTTTAGTTGAAATTTTTGGGGCATTCCTGCTGAATTTTGCTAGAAATTTGTTTAATTTTCGCTGCGTAGGTGTTTATGACCCTGTTTGTGTTGGTTTCCGACAAATTTCAGGGAAAGGAAAAAAACGATTTCTTCTTTTACCATTCCTGTCACAAAATTTTGCGGGTTTTTTGGTTGCATTGGCGGGTGCTCATGTTTTCATTTTGGGCTTTATTTACTTGCTCCGAAAAAGCAGAGAAGTAAAATAAAAATGTTCCTTTTTTGAGCTTAGTTTGATGAATGTCTTACTTAAACCAAATTATTTTGTTTCTTTTTTCTCCTCTATTTTGAAGATACACTTTTAAGTGATCCAAATTGTGATTCACCATTTTAATTTCCCATATTTTATTCATTGTCAAGAACAGGCACATTGTTTTAAAAGGCCTGCTTAGGCTCAAGGCACAACCACTCCTAGTTATAACTTCTCGCCATCCAAGACATGCTCCTTACTAAAGAGGCGGGCTATAACTTCTTTTAAAAACACTTTTATTCTTGAAATTTCTGAAATTTATATAATTTCACTACTTTTTTCATTGAAATTTTCTTTAAATATTAGGAATTTTTAATTTTTTTTATTAATTTAATCATACTTTGAATCATATTTAAAAAATTGTTGTACATTTAAGGTCACATTTCACTTCACAAAAGCCCGTGCTTTACACCTCAAGGCTCCAAGAGGTCTTTGCGCCTTTTCCTTTTAAAACAATGAACAGGGAACGGAGTGTTAGTTGGTTCTGTTAGTTGCTGAGAAAATGTCAGGGAAAAAAGGGAAACCAACTAATTGAAAGGTAGCATGTTTCTTGTACAGTATATCTGAGAAACGAAACCTGATTTAGTTGAGTCTAATGAATTTGGTGGAACTGATCAATCCTATATATGTATTTTTTTTGATAATTTACATAGTATTTTTATAATTTTTTGAAGGTTCTATTTATTGTATTTTGTATATTGCCAAATACCAAGTTGAGATGCTGAGACTAACACACCTTGGGACTCTCTGAGTTAGTAACTGATACCACAACTTTGAACTATGTTTGGAAGCCACCCTTGCTAAGAAAAGGTGGTAAACCTTTTTCTATAACCTAGCCACAACCATGGAGTGAGTTATTCTATATCCATGGCATTGGGTCACTGTCCACATTGTGGCACCTATAGGCATCTGTTGAGAAACTAGAAGTTAAAGTGGAGTGAGTGCCATGAGTGGATTCTATATGTGAAGAGAGCAAAATTGGATGTTGATTTAGGTGCAGGAGTTTGCCCATACCCTGCCTGGTTTTCTGTTTTTTATTTCTTTCATTTTTCTAGATTTGTACTTTATTCAAGAGCTGATGGCATCTGTTTGTATAAAAGTTGCTTTGAAGCTTATTGTTTATGATGTTATGGCTGATAATATCTTCCCTTTTGAGTAAACTTTAACAGAAAGGAGCATGTACACAGTACAGGGCTTGAAAAGGGAAGTGAGAAAATATCAGTTAAGGAAATTAGACTTCCAATTTCCATGCAAGTTTGAAGATTGAGATCCTGGAAATTGAAAATCAATTGAGTGTATTATCATGGTTACAGTTTGCCAAGAGATTGATGCCATAGACAGTGTGACAGTTTCTTGTGTTCCAAATTAGTTGTAATTGTGTTTGGCCTCTTTGGTTAATCTGTTTGGATTCATCTTTATGTCGTGAACTTTGTAGTTTATTTTGCTCATTTTCTTATAATGTAGTGTGTTGATTTTTCTATTGAAACAGCAAAGCAACTGCATTCAGAAATGGGAGATGCCTGTCAACAGATTCTAATAAGGTTGTTGAACCCTTTAAAGCTGAGGAAGCAGAGACTGTAGATATACCGCCACCTCCAACTGAGAAGGTAATCATCAGAATGGCCTGTCATTTGCTATTTCTTTGTTCATCCTATAGATTTGTTGGATGTGTTGTTCAGCTATTAATACATGGCTTATACATTTTTCAATGTAGTTGCTTGTGTTGGGTGGAAATGGATTTGTTGGCTCTCATATTTGCAAAGAAGCTTTAAGTCGAGGTATCAGTGTTGCTAGCCTTAGCAGGTACTATACTTGCAATAATTGTTAGTCATTTCTTTCTCTAGTTGGTGGTGGTGGTGGTCTGAACAGATGTAAACCTTTGCCATCTATCGAGGCTAAGGGGCTTTTACTTTTGTCTTAACTGATGCGTCTTAACTGTTGTGTTATTTTACTGATTGTCTTGCGTCTACATCCAGTAGATCCCTTATTGTGCTCTTAGTAGGGGGGATTTGAAATTATTATTTATTACAAGTTGTGAGATTTGAAATTTACATATCAACTTTAGAGTCAGTTCAAAAGACCCCTTATACCTCTTGTTTGATATTTTCTGCCTTCTTCATTGTCTTTGTATTTTTGATAACTAAGACCTATGCTCTGTTGGATCAGATTAATATGTTTCTGTGCATGTATATTTTGTTGACAAGACTAAATTTTGTGTCAGGATAGAGGGCCGCCTGTAGTGTAGATCTATATATAAATATGTATTTAATCTTATTCCTTTTAGTTTCCTGAAGTGGTAGTTTCTTTTTTATTTTTTCAGGTCTGGCAGGTCATCTATTAATGATCCTTGGGCTCATAGCATAGAGTGGCATCAAGGTTTGCCGTCTTTACAATATGTTGCTTGATTATGCTATTCATTGGAAAATTTGTAAAACTCATACTTCCTTCTCTTGGCAGGAAATCTTCTTTCATCTGATTCATGGAAGGAAGCATTGAGTGGGGTGACTTCTGTTGTATGTATTCCTTTAACTCTTCAACATAGCTTTAGCATATATGTGAAAGAGATATATCTTTATTTATTTGTACTTCTGATCCATATACTTCTTCTGTTGCAAACATCTTTATTTTGTAATCTGTTTTTTATTCAAATTTTATTTTTTATTTTTAGTTTTACTTTTATTTTGATGTTTTAGGTTCTATTCTAGTTCTTTATATGTTCTTTTTGTAGTGAAAAGGATATCTAGGTTCCTTTGTGGTACTCATACCCTTGTTTTTTCCCCCATTTTTTATCTTTTACTTTTGAAGAAGAGGATGGGGTGAGGTAGGTGAGAATGAAGTGTGTTTAAGTGTTTTTCTTCCACCTCCCACGATTTTCAGTGATTTTCCTTTTGCTATTATAACATTTCCATTTTGGTTACAAGTAGGTTCTACATCTCTTGCAACATCTCATTCCATGCACCCCATGCCCTGCTGCCTGCCCAACATGCCTGTCAATGAATCACACACCCAAAACATGCTCCAGATCCACTTCTTCTGATGCAGCCACATCCATTACCCTATAATTAGAATTAGATAGAAGCTGATGTATTTTGGGACTTGATTTTGGCTTTAGTTGGGGTGAAGTGGTTTTCCCTCAGACTGTTAGAGAGACTCTTCTAAGTTAGCATGATTCTTTTGTAAGCAAAAGAAGACTCGGATGGCCAACCCCCTTTGTCTTCTTTGGATAGTTTGGCGGGAAAGAAACATAGTTGTTTTTTAGGAGGAAATTTCAATTAATAGGATGAAAAATTCCTTCTTTTTTTTTTTTTTGTAATTTGTGGTCTTGGCCCAATACTTGTATAGAAAATGGTCCCTCCACCTTCCTTTATTTTTGTATCGGTTGGTTTGTAGATGAGGGTTGTTGGGTTTTGTATTGGTTGGATTGTACATGAGGGATGGTGGGTTTTCTCTTTCTTTTCCTTTGTCTTGCTTGTTTCCCCCCTTTTGGCTCCTTTAGTATACCCACTGTATACTTAAGGTTGCTTCTTGGGTGTTTCTTTTTTGAACATTAATATATATGCTCTTTTTAGCCTATCAACATTCACCTCATTTAAAAAGGACAATCCACATGAATTTCAATAATTTACAGAAATAACTCTTTAGTTCATGTAGTCACATTCTTAACAACAAATTTTCAAATGTTGATATAATATTATTTCCATTAAAAATTAATCTACAAATTCGTATTTTAGCTTATTTAATAATTTCTAGAATCTAGACATAAACATTTTTTTTCTTATTGTATCTCCTAAAATACCACAAAATTCCCTAAATAATCCATATGTCATCAAGACATAAGCTAAACCACATATGTATAAATTGTTATTTATTGTGATCACATTTCCAAATTTTCCAGTAACATTACAACATACCATCAAGACATAAGGGTTTGCCCTTGTCTGGCCAAGGACTTGATTTTGGGTTGGTTTTGCTTCCCTTTAAAGAAAAGAGCGAGAAAGTTGTGGAGGGCGATCCCCTTATGTTTGTTTTAGGCAATCTAGAAGGAAAGGAACTGGATAGTTTTTGAAGACGTTCCTTTCTCTTTATCTAGACTAAAGATTTCTTTTGCTAGCATGTTAGTCTCTTGGGTAGGTTGTATTGAGGTGGAGTGTTCTTTTATAAGAATTCGCTTGTGCATTCTTTAGTTTTCTTTAGGGGGTAGGTTTTCTGTTGTTTTTTTGTATAGGTCAGGTGTTCCCCTTTATACTCTTGTATACTACTGGCTTCCTAGCTCCCACCTTTTTTGTTTAATACATATATCTTCATTTACCTATAAAAAAAAAAAAATCTACATAAATCCAAAAATTTATAAATGATTTATATTACGATTTCTAATCAATAAAATATATTTCCAATGCTTCTAAAATAATTTCCACAACATTGAACATATCGACTCTTTTTTTTTTTTGGATAAGCATACTGACTTTTTTTTTTTTTTTCACATCTATATATATATATGTCCAAGAACTAATTAGTAATTCATATTATTAATTCTAATAAAAAAATAAATTTCCATGATAAAAAATTCTTCTCAAATTATAAATGAAACTGAAAATTCAAATTTACTGACAACCATAAAAAATCCAAATAAACGTAAGAAATTATCCAAAAACTATTACAAAACATGTATCAACTCCCAATATAATATTCGTAATTTATTTTCCACAAAAAATATTAATTAAAGATTTTAGGATTAAACCACTCTATCTCATATATAAAAAGTCCAACCATTGGAAAAAAAATCTGACTCCATATGAATCTTGCGTGTGTCGAATAGAACACCCTCTCAAAACTTCATGTGAAATGAAGATCATTTGGTAGATCAAATGACAAGCTGAAGTTTCATACCCAATTCTCCTCACTAGTGACCTACAACTTCTTTAAAGATTCTCCTTTTCATCTTTTTTCTTAAAGACCACACCTATACCTTGCCATTAGTTCCATATATATATATATAATGGAAAGGAGGCATTGACTGGCTGTAGATGTGGTCTTAAAGAAAAATAAAAGAAAAGAAAGAAGTGTTAGGGAAGTTGCAGACCAATAGTAAGGAGAAATGGGTATGGAACTTCGGCTTGCCATTTTACCTACCAAATGATTTCCATTTCATGTGAAATTTTGGGGCTAGGCTCTATCCAATGTTGGAAATATGGTGTTAGATTTGATTATGAATTGTTGGTTTTTTCATATTTGAGGTAGGGTGCTTTAACGCTAAAACCTTTAATTAATATTTTTTCGGAAAATAAATTATGCCATTGTATTAGGAGTTAATACATGTTTTCTAATCATTGTTGGATTACTCCTTGCGTTTACTTGAGTTTTTTTATGGTTGTTAGTCAATTTGAATTCTTGGTTCTATTTACGAGGATCAATATGAAATACAATAACTTCTTTAGCAATATGTGTTTTTTGGGTCTTGTTTTTTTCCCTTTTACATGATCTCAAATTGTAGTCATCTTCTTTGCTATGGGATATTTTTACATGATCTCTATTTTGTTGTGTCATCAGATCTTCTTTGCATGGGGATTTTTTAGTGGAGGAAAATTTAAATGTGTTTGTTTAATATCATTTTTTCTGTTTCTTTTGTTATTTCTTTCTGTTTTTATTTTAATTAGTGCAAGTCGAATTTCTAGATCTCTTGTGTTGGTGGTTTTGGCTCAAGCTCATACATGTATAAGATCAATGGAACTGCAAATATAAATGCAATAAGAGCTGCTGCAGAAAAAGGTATCATTTTCGGTTCAAAATACTTTATAATTTTTTTACCTCTTGAAGAATTACTGGTTTAGTGAGTTAATAGCTCAGGCTGTCCTTGATAAAAAAAAATGTCTGAAGAGTAAGACAAGCCACATACATGTGTGTGTACATCCATCCATCCATATATATATGTATATATATATATATATATATATATATATATATATATATATAGAGAGAGAGAGAGAGAGAGAGAGAGAGAGAGAGATGGGTGGATGGATGGATGGATGAACTACACTAATTGATCATGAAAAAATTTCCATATATGGAGTGTGTTTTCTTTCTTAAAAGTTCCTCCATATTCATTTACATCATCTGAAGTTATCATTCTTAAAGAAAATTATTTTTCTTCTAGTTACTCTTCCTGGATGCCCTACAATGGGCAAAACATAGAAGCCTAGATTGCTTCACCACTCATCTGAAATGCTCATTGACTGGGCCCATTGTTTTGCAGCTGTTCAGGGGTCTGTGAGTACTCCCCAGTTTCCAAAAGGCTTCAGTCTGAATTCAGAACATTTCCCCTCTTTTAATATTCCATGCAAAAGAACCACATTATTAGATGATCTATGATAAGGCCATGAAATATGTATTGTCCAAACTATTCACCAAGAAAGCAATTGAACTGGTCGATTGAGACCATGTTAGTTGAAATGGTTTGATAATTTAGAAATACCTGCAGAGGGCACTCATGCAGTCTTTGTGAACTTGCCTGCTACCCCAAGAAGTTGAAGTTATATAGGAATGGGTCCCTTCTCTTATGTGGAGAACCAATCACAGACAAACAAATGGGGAGCATAATGGTGGAGAGGCTATAACTCAATACCATTAGGAATCAGTGATTTAGTACCATGTTTAATCAGTAAGATAAGACAAAAGCTTAAGTTATTAGATTGTGTACCAATAATCTCTATCAGACAACTGTGTTCTAAGATGGAGCTTTATATTCTCCCCTTGGTGGACAGTGAATTGTTCAAACACCTAAAAGGGTCAAAATTCCTCCTTTTCTCCTAATCATGTCAAAAATTGGTTACTGAACAAATCCTCTTCTTCCTTTATAATGTTCATCATAATATGTTCCTTTATAGAAGCAATTCTTTAGAGACTTGGCATGAATCCAACACCAGAATCTCCAACCATATCTATGCTTCTATTGTGACTTCCAAAGTTAATAATCTTTCTCTTCTTATCAAAAAATAAAAAACTAAGAATCTCTCTCTTAAGGTCACTATTTCATAAACCTTGTAGGGTACACAATGTCATCAGCAAGCTGAGGTTCCTTTGCAATCATCCAACTTCGTATTGAACACCACTAAAGGATTATGTAGTTATAATCATTTAAATTGAAAGAGGTGGCCCAGCCCAGAATTTTTACCTTATAAACCCAATTTTATGCAAGACTAGATTTCTTGTTGCATGTAGATTCCAGCATGACGAATTTTAAAAAAATTGAATATATAATAAAATAGCCAAATCCATGTGTCTTTCTACTTGTGTTGCCCATACATTTCATTATCTACTAGATGGAACATAAATATTTTTTATTTTTTTCCACACTTGATTGCCTATTCCAAAAAAAAAAATTTTAAAATATAAAATAAAGAAGAAGAAAATTTTTTGGCTTCCTGATATCAGCTTTTCTTCTACAATTATAAATATAGTTCTTGACTGATACTGTAGATGTTTATTTTGTTGTCCTATAATCTCTTGCCTCAAGCTTGATAGAGCTTGATGGGAGAGTGGTTTAGGTTTCATGGTGAAAGGAATACTTTTTTTTTAATCACTCTGATCTCATGATTATTTATGAGCAATTGACAGTAATTCATTCTTGTCTTCAGGTGTAAAAAGATTTGTTTATATCTCTGCAGCTGACTTTGGTGTGGTAAATTATTTACTGCGAGGATATTATGAGGGAAAGGTACTATCATAACACAGTCTAAATTATCAGTCCTTAAATATAAGCTAAACTTGAGCATAAGAGAATGTAATCGAACTGACATTGAAGGGGATCTATTGTAAAAGTTGAATAATTTCTTCTTTTTTATGTTGAAAGGAATATCCTCCTAATTCATTTAAGTATTAGAAAAAGTGGAACATTATCCATTTGAAATAACACTTACTGGTTAAGACTCCTATTGAAAGAACACTTATTTTTTTATCCTTTAGAGCAGAAAACTGCTTTCAAGAAAAGTTTACAAAGAGATCCATAACTTCTTTACCAAGAACTTGATCCCTAATGAAGCTAGTTCACTATTTGATACATGGTAAATGTTTTCCCATATGCTCTGTACTCCAATCACAATAATATCTTTGTCCCGCAAAGGAAAAAAAAGGATTAACAATGTTTATGTGACAGTTCAAGGTTTACCTTTTTCATTTCATTTGTATTCATGATGTTAGAATATGTCTCAAATTCCTATTTAGCATTAATTCATTTTTGTAAATAATATTTTATAGGATAATTCCTAGTTGTTATAATATTGTAATATTGGGTTTTCTCATAGAATAAGGAAAGTTTTTAGGAACATCCCTATAAATATTATGGGTCATGAGGGGAAAAAGATATGAGAGAGATGAGCTTGTAAAGGCTATTCGGTGTGTGCAAAGATGTAAGAGTTTGAGGGTTTGGGAGTATTGTAAGGTATTTTCTCGGTATTGTGGGCATCCTTGGGTTTTGTGATTTTGTGATTTTTCCTAGTCGTGGCAATACTCTGATACTCTGTTTTCAGAATAGTATAAGATTCTCTCTAATCCGTGGATGTAGGCATGATTGGCTGAACCACGTTAAAACTCATGCACCTTTATGTTGATATCTTTATCTTTGTGTTCTTAAATTCATATTCTTGTTCATCAAAGCTTCCACGATTCATAACACAAGAAAATGCTGTTTTATTTATTTTTGTGTAGGGAGCTGCTGAGACGGAGCTATTGAACAAATTCCCATATGGAGGTGAGTTTCTTTGCACATCCTCCCTATCATTTTAGAGTTTGAGTTATACTTGAGAGCAAAGGAGGCTAATATAAAGTTTAAAAGAAGTATCCATAAAAGAAAAACTTAACTAGGAAAGTCCCTACTTGAATTCCAGATCTTCATTCAGGTCCATTGAGTTCCAGAATCTCTGTCAAATCCTTGGCAATCTATATTCCTTTCCTCTCTCTTACAAACTGAACTCACTTTGATCTTGTTTTTCTTTCTTGACTTCCAATTTGAATGAGCTCATTATCTAAAGTTGGTGCAAGTCATTTGTCACTGGCCTTTGCTGCACATGGCTAAACCATCTATAAAATCATATTCTCATCTGATTGTCAATTTATGTTGCTTTTTACCTCCCTAGAAAATGCATGTTTGCCTTCAGATATGCTGCTGCTAGTCCACCTTAACATCATATATTTTTTCACTATAAATTCATCAGACATTTTTTCTTTGCTGCCCCAATATTCTGTGCCCATGAAACATCAAGCGTCTAGGTCTTAGAGTTGTTCTGTGCAATTTTCCTTTGCCTCTAATCTATGGAAAAGCCAAAAAATTGCCTGTAGTTGAAATAACAACCTGAGATCATAGTGTGTGTTTATAAAATTGTTCTCTTTACAATATTTTCCTCCTTTCTTAGGTGTAATTTTGAGGCCTGGATTTATTTATGGGACGCGCCGAGTTGGGAGCATGAAGTTACCACTTGGAGTGATCGGTTCTCCGTTGGAAATGGTAAATCTCATGTTCTTCCTTTGTTAAGCTAATTAATTTATTGCTTCCTCACTGAGACCATCCGTTCTTTGTTTTTAGTGGGTTTCTAATCATATTTTACTTACCCATGCAGGTTCTCAAACATGCAAAACCAATGAACCAAGTCCCACTTGTAGGACCCCTCTTCACCCCACCAGTTAATGTAACTTCGGTGGGTAAAGTTGCTGTCCGAGCTGCAACCGATACTGTTTTTCCTCCCGGCATCGTCGACGTCTATGGGATATTGCGATATACCCAGCCAAAGTCAAGTTAGATTTGTCAAATCTTTTATTTTCTTTCTTTTCTTTTGTTCATCGATACAAAAATGTCCATAAAAGCTGTTGATTTTTCTCTGGTTGGATTAGAATCCTTTAAAACTCGGTGGTTGAAATAAAGGGGAGAGAGGCAGTTTTGTCCAGCTGATGATATATTTGGTGCAATAAACACAGGATTTATACTTGTAGTACTAATGGCTTCTCATTCTATATTGTCACTTGATGTCATCTTCACCCATTGCTTTTCATTACAAAATAAAATTCCCAGAAATGATGGTGCAGGAACAGGACATTTATTTTAGAAAAGATGCAGCCAAGATACTAGCAGAAAGCAAAGCTCGCAATAATCAAGTTGGGAGCTCTTGTTTTTTCAATAGGTTTTGTTATAGCACAATATCTACTTTACATATAGAATTGTAACTTATTAGGAAATTTGTCTTATAGAGTTGTAATCTATTAGGAATGTTAGATTGTTTTTTGTATATATATATATATATTCATAATAGATCAATGAGAAACACAAGTAACACAAGTAATTCATACCGCTAATTCTTTTGTCTGTTTTTTTCCGTAGTATCAAAGCCATAGGGGTTGAGCCTAGGGCAAGATTGTACCTTTAGGGCAACTCCTTACAAGGGAGGCTACCTCTTGAAATTTGAAGGCATGAAAGTGAGAAAATAACTTTGAACGGTTTATTCGGGTGTTAATTTTAAGACTTGTGAAATTAGTCGAAGTGCGTGTAAGTTGGTACAAATGTCTATGGTTATAAAAAAAGCAAGTGAAAAAGAAAAATGGTTATCGCTAATCATGTCTAGCTAATAAGAAAGAGAACTCAACGTTCAAAAAACCGGAAATGTCTCCGGTTTTAGTCAAAAGTCTCAAGTTTGAGTCTCTGTGAGAGTTTTTACATATTGTAAGTGTTTAGAAAGAAAGAAAAGTGTTATAAAAAAGCGAGTTAGTTTCTACTAAAGTGTTTAGAGAAAAAAAAAGAAAAAGAAAAATGTTATAAAAAAGCAGGTACAAAAAAATAAAATAGTACGCCAACTACCGCAAGTGAGAAAAAAAAATACAAAAATTTTAACTAAAAAAGATATCTTTCCACTATGCTGAACTTCGGTTAAATTACATACAAACTTGAGGGAGGGAGAATAGAAGGAAAGAAATAGGTATAAATAAAGTAAATCAGGTTAAAAGTAACTATTTTGTTTAATATCAAACTCATCTTATTTATTTAATTCATCAATTTTTTAAAAATAAATAATTTTAAGATAATTTGTTATTAATAATTTATTATATTGTAATTAAAGTGTTTAGTTGTTAACAAAATAATTTTTTTGTGGTGATTTTTTAATCTCACATGGAAACATATAAAATACTTTGCATGCGACGTGTGTCGAGGAAAAATTAAAGTGAATGGAATGGTAAGTAAAATTAAAACACAATTAGGGTATATAGGTTACTTTGGATTCATGGCAGTTTCACTTATAATGAAGTGAAGCGTATGAATGGAAATCTTGCAAGAATTAATTACCGAAGAAAAAATGTTAGATTTCCTAATGAAGGAATGAAATAACACGATGCTAAAAGTTAATAGACTTGAATAGTATTTGCAACCAAAATGTTAGAATTGCTAAAGTAAATATTAGATTTCACTGTGAAAACAATATTGTGTTAGAAAATTGATAAAAACTTGAATGAAACACTGGCCAGGAATCTTTGAAGTGCTAGCAGAAAATATTGAATATCATTTACGAATGAATGAAATGTAGCTGCGAAATTTGTAGGAAACTTGGTTAAAGCTAGAAAATAGAATGCTGAAATTGTTGAGATTGTTGAAAAAGCTTGGATTTGCTGAAAGCTTGTTGAAAAATTAGGATTTGCTGAAATAGATTGACATTGAGTCAATTGGTTGAGTTGTTAATTGATTGATTGATTGATTGAAATTTGTCGTTCTGGCTTCTATTTCTTTTTATAGGCGTAGAAAACACGCTGCCTGGATTTGTATTTTCGAATTTCTCACACTTCTAAATGTAGCGCCATGCGAATTAAGGAAAACATTCGCAAAAGCTCTCTACGTCTGGGTGCAAGTATTGATCTAAAGTGCTTGAAATGCAATCGCGGAAGTTGTTCCACGAAATATTCTACGTCGATGCATGGTGTCAGCCTGCGTCGATAATGTTTCGTTTGATTTCCAAAAAATTTAAAAAATTATAGAAATATCTCTGGACTTCTTCTATAAGATTGTATAAACGGATTTGAGCTCCTTTCTTTTAGACATTCATTGCTTTTGGACTTTTATACATGATTTTGGGCTCACACCTAACCAATTACTGGGTTAGACCAAATTTTCAAGTGCAAACAAATTTATATTTATTTGTTCTAAATTTTTCTTTACATTTTTTCCTTACTATTTTTCGGAATAAAATACGATCTAAATTTTTTTACTTTTTCCCCTTATTTCGGTGGTATACATGGAGGACATCAATTTCAATTTCCGCACGAAACTTCGTATAAAGATATATAGATCAGCTTTGTCACTCTCTATCAAAAAGTCATTAATGGTTCAATAAATGTGAACTTTGACTTGTTAAACGGCAAAAAAAACTCGTTCATCTTTTTATTTGATAAAAAAAAGTAACATGCTCACTATTTTTTTCATTTTATCATTTATTGAAGTTTTAAATATATTTTGCCAATAATAACTTAAGTGGTTAAAGAGTTAGGAGGGTCTAAGATTATGAGTCTTAAGGATAAAATTTTGAGAAACATAATACTATGATACAATTAATGCAAAATGAAATATATATATATATATATATATATATATATATATATATATATATATATATATATATATAAGTTTTGATTAATTTTACCCATCGTCACTCTCCATCAAAGTCATTAATGGTTCAATAAATGTGAACATTGACTCGTTAAACAGCAAAAAAAACTCGTTTATCGTTTTATTTGATAAAAAAAAAAGTAACATGCTCACTATTTTTTTCATTTTATTATTTATTGAAGTTTTTAATATATTTTTTCAATAATAACTCAAGTGGTTAAAGAGTTAGGAGGGTCTAGGATTATGAGTCTTAAGGATAAAATTTTGAGAAACATAATACTATGATGTAATTAATGCAAAATGAAAACATGTCAATATATATATATATATATATATACTATATATATATATATATATATATATATATATATATATATATATATATATATATATATATTTCTTTATATATATATATGAGTTTTGATTAATTTTTACCATCCATATTTAAAATAGTCAATCAAAATATCATGAATATATTTTGATATATCCTGATATATTTTTAGAAATTAAAATTTCATTTTTGTATATATGGTTGGAGTTGGAAATAGGTAAAGATTCTAAGCCTTTGTACAAAGATTTATTAAGACTATAAATTTGTAGAATATACAATTTTGTAGAAGTGTCAAAAAATAATTATTAAGAGATTTATTAAGACTATAATTTTCTTTCTCATTAATGATTTTTGGTAAAAAAAACCAATACGCAGGTTTTTTTATTACTATACGATAAATAAAAAAAGGGGTTTTTTTGTTATTTTATCATTTAAGGGTCGAATAGTCTGTTGTGTTATATTCTCTTGTCTTTATGTTTTTAGGGTTTCCTTCTTTTTATTATTAATTTTGCTATCGTAATAGACATTGTGGATGGGTAATGAATAAATATATGAATTGCATTCTTCACCTTTTTCTTTTGTTCTTCTCACATGGTATTATAGCAGATTTCATGGGAAGAAATTTAATCTCAAATACAACTTTCGGTGTGATAATACAATTAGGGTTTCAACATTTTCAACCTTGGATTCGTTTTTTCATTTTTCGACATTTGGATTTGTTCTTTTCCACAATTGTTAATCTCTATGCAATTTAGTATTTCGTTTGCCCTTATTTATTTTGTTTCTTGATTATGGCAGTGAAAGACAATTCACTTCAATTTGTAAGTGTGAGGTTGAATGGAAAGAATTATTTGTATTGAAGTTATGTGATGAGAAATTTTCTTTAGGGTAAAAAATTATGGGGATATGTTACTAGAACTTCTGTGAAACCTAAAAGTACAAATAAATATTATGTTGCTGATATAAATACTTAGGAAGCAAACAATACAAAAATTACTACTTAGATTAACAATTCTCTCGAGTATTCAATAGGCACACAATTGGCAAAAATGAGACAACAAAGAAGGTTTGGAGATTGTGCAGGATTGGCACACAATTGTTGATCAGTTATGCGATTCTACTATATTAGTCATATTTTATTCTTCTTTTTGTTATGTGTAGGATCTGTAGTCTCAGAAGCTGATTGGGACATGCCATAGGAAAGGGGTATTATATGTTCTGGATGAGTTAAAAGAGCCAGCTACTGCTTCTGCTTCTGTTGATTTGTCATCTATTCGTTTGAATCCTTCTTCTTATAGTTTTTATTTATGACATTCTCATCTTGGTCATGTTTCGTTTTTTCGTTTGAAATTTTTGGCGTCCACAAGGGCTTTAGGAAAGTTACAAACTCATGATATTTTTTATTGTAGTGGATGTAAATTGACAAAAATTTCAGCTTTACCTTTTAATCGAAGTGTTTCTGCTTCTTCTTCTCCCTTTGATATGATTTATTCTGATATATGGGGGCCTTCTCCCGTTCCCACAAAAGGAGGGCCTTAATATTATTTTTCTTTTATTGATCTTCGAGGGATTGATTCATTGGGTTGTTGAATCATGGTAATGAAAATCGACGGTCACGATTGAAGATTGGGAACTACAACCGAGGGATGGGAGGTCACTTGAAGCGGATGTAAAGCCCTTGTAAATCGCCCGATGAGCTTTGGTTGTTCCCACGAGACGGTAGCCGTTAGTCTCGCAGATTTACTACGCGAGTGACGGATCGTCGGGCGTTAACTTGCGACCGTAATAGCCTCGATGCGCCCGCCCGTCTCTCGATGGCTAAGTCGGTCGGGAATCTAGAGAGTGAAAGAGTCAGTCTTTTTTAGTAAAGAATGTCGTACCTTTTTTTTTTTTTTTTGTGATTCCTCCTTCCTTTATGGAGGAAGAAGTTGATCTAATTTTCATGGAAAGTAGGTCATTTCCTTCCAAAATGGAAGGGGAGGAAGATGATCCGATTTCCATGGAAAGTAAGTGATTCCCCTTCCAAAACGGAAGGGTAAAGAGGGCGTTCTTTCCATGCCATGACCTGTTCTTCCTTTTTTGATGGTCAAGTTGTCCGCAACTTGTGCCTTAAGGATCGTTTGACCACCTCCAAAACGATTATGTACGTGAGAGGGGCGTCTTTAAACCGAGAGATTAGTCGAGTAATTGTAAAACCCTAGAAAATCCAGATTTTCTGAGAAAGAGTAAAATAATTTCGATCAGAAATCCGGAATTTTTCTAGATCTCGGATGACGAAACGAACTTCACCGTTGAAATCGTATCGCGAAATCTAGCTACCATGTCGAATTTCGTTGAATTCCAAGATAGTCGAGATTTCATGTTTTTCGAGGCATCGAGGGTGGTATGAGACACTTGGCACGTGAAGAGTGGCTCACAGTGCGTCACGTGTCAAGTGCAGAATGAGTTAAACCAAGGACTCAAATGGAACCCTTAGAAGACATGTGGCAACCCATGATTTGGGTAAGAATCCAAAGTATATGGATAAAGGGATAAGGTAATCCAAGAAAGCCAATGAGAGGCTAACATGTGGCATGAGAGGACATCCCACTTGGCCCATCTAGGACCAACCGGTGGGAGAAAGAAAGAGGAAAAAAAAAAAAAAAAAAAAAAAAAAGGGGAAGGAAATAGGGAGTTTTTAGAGGACTCGTTTTATTCTCTCTAAGTTTCACCAGTGATCGGATAAACGGTTTGAGGCGGAGCAAGGAGAAGTTCATCTCATGTTAAGAAGCCGCCGGGGAGGCTAGGAATTGGGGAGTTTTGACAAAACTTCGAGAGGTAGAGGTTTTACTCCTCTTGGTTTAGTCTTTTCTGAAAAGCGGCCACAAATGGTATTTAGGGATGTTTGGGCGCAGGTCGCGTTTAGTCCCGGGTGGGATGAGTGATAAAATCCCTAGAGTGGTCTTTGGACAGTCCCGAGACTGAGTGTTGGACTGTTCATCTGACCTTGTGTGCTGTTTGTGTTATTGCTATGAATGAATAATATGTTGATTGTGCGTAAATTTTGTTAATATATGCATGCATGATATATTAACATGAATTGGTGTGAAATGGCATATTGCATTTCATATGCACGGACTAGGTATAGGTGCATGACATGGTTTTGGAGAGATTGGTATCGGAGGGTTGT